>JAQZBX010020213.1:0-33182 GCA_029593785.1 Cabassous unicinctus
AGATATCACAAAGACTTTTTAAAGAAAAAAAAACAAAAAACCATCATATCCATTTTTAAACTAGAAGATTGGGGCTAGATAAACCACAGCTGAAAAAAAGTGGGGACTCAATGGTTTCATGAAGAAAAGGTGAAAAATATTGGAGACAATTCAAAGCATATTTAAGTGTCTCTCCATGCCTTGACTTGATAATTTTGAATGTAGGCTTTGAGATTTTTTGTATACCACAGAGGTATATCTATGATTATGGACACCAATAAAAGAAGAGATATAAAGTACTAAGCACTTTCCATGCATTTTGCCTCCTTGATTTCCATAAAACTATTCAACATATTAATCTGCCATAGAGTAACATGCCAGCAAACAACAGAATATAACATAATTACCACTGACTGTAATTGATTGCAAGACTACACAAATGGTGATATGAATTTTCTCAGGAAATGCATGATGGGATTTTCCAGGAATTATCCTAACATTGATATGTCCTCAATCAATTTTGCAAATAATTTTCCATATAATAATTGTATGCTTGCTTGTATCAATTCCCAGCTTTTTTTTTTTTTAAAGTTAAAGCAACGTCACCTACTTTTAAGGGAACACTAAACTATTTTTCATCACCAAATAGGACATAGTAAAAGGGAGTGAGAATTTGATTTACTTTATGAGAGAATTAGGAATTGAATTCATGAATGTGATGGATGCAACCGACTTAAATCATTAATTAAATCACCCATTGGCAAAACAATCACCTTAATGACTTAATGGGTGATTAAAATTTTGCAACAACCAACATGGGACCAGAGCCTAGAATCAATCTGCTTAATAGTGAGGCTTAATTTACTTTTTTCAAATGTCAAACACAAACAAGTACTTCTTCACAAAGTGTTATCAACAAATCAGATAAAAGAAATCAGTCAAAGACCATAGGCTTGTAGTAATATGTAGGCATTGATTTCTACTAAATCAGAGGTTAAAAGTAGCAGTGCACAGAAAGAACCTCTTACAGTTGATTGTCCCCATGGTGAACACTAGTCAGTAAGCCAGAGCTAAAGACTTTCAACACTGATGTTTTCTCTCACTTCTTCCCTCCTCTCCTCCCTTTCTGTCCACTCCTCCCCCTCCTCTCTTATTTCTTTTTCTTCCCTCCTCTCCCTTTTTCTTCCTCCCTTCCTCCATCCTCTCATTCTTCTCAATCTGAATGCTTTCCCTGGGTATATATATCTAATTTCTTTATGGCCATCCCCTGACATCATCTCATTCTCAACGTATTCAAAATGTGTTTGCTTTTTTCTTTCCATCAGAGTAAATTGCCTTCTCCCAAGTCCAGCAGTCTCTGTTGTGAATGTATCAGGTATTCCAATTTGGGGAAGCCTTCGTCCAGAGAGGGCTAGCTTCGAAGGCTGTCGGTTTTCCCCAATACAGTGTCATTTTTCCTCCCAGCTGGTCCTGGCTTAGTGTACAGCCTATGCTGAGCTTCCACACCTCACCATTATCCCCGAGTTCATGTACAGCAGGGCCATTCAGGACAACTCCACCCCTTCTGCAGCCTGTAGGTCTATGCTGGCTCCTTTTGGTCTAGTTCCATCTGACTTGGCTTCTTGCTCCTGCTCCAATTCTTTGCTTACCCTACAGCCTCTGCTGCCCACTGGGTCCCTGTTACTCCCATCTGGCACCTAACTCTCCATGCCACTTCCTAGCCATCTCAGTCCCATCACCTGGATGATCAGCTCTGACATCCGGTTTGTTAGTTCTCCATTTGTTTAGTGGAGGGAAATGGGGGTCTCTTGGAGCTCTCCTCTGTATGTTGAGTTATCAACTATACTGCAAAGAATGTGTCTTAGCAACCCTTAAACCTTCTATTCGGTCATGATACCAGAATTGGAACTGCCTCCTCTCGATGTCTCTCCTTCCATTTAGGCTCCTGAAAAGTTTGTCAGTCTATTTTTTCACCTCCCAGTAGGTTTGAACTCTCTCCATACAGACTGGAACTGCTCATGTCAAGGTGATAAAGATTGCCATTTTACCACTATCCAGCCCTGGTGTTTGGATTTCTTCTTTGTTTACCCTCACTCTCTAGGTGATCTCGTCAGGCATTCTGGCTTTAAATCCCATTAGCACCCTGTGGACTCTCATATTTAAATCACCATGCTTGACCTCCCCCTCCTCTCCAGTGTCATATCCAACTACTAATTTGACATCTCCACTTGATATATATAATATGCATCTCCAACTTAGCCTATAGAACTCAAAAAACAGAAATCTTGACCCCACTCAAATGTATGTTTCTCTTTCATTGTTGCCCATTTCAAATTGGTATCACTTTGCTCCAGATGCACAGATTAAAATTCTCCCGTTGCTCTCATACCACAAATACAATGAATCTGCAAGAGCCTTTTCCTTGAAAATACATCTAGTATCTAACCACAGTTGGTCACTCCCACTAAGACCCCCTATTCCAAACAAACATCACCTTCCACCTGACAAACACAATAGCTTTCAAACTATTCTGTGAGCTTCAGTTTTTGCCATAATAATTTTTAAAAAATTAATCTGATAATATCACTCTCTGGTTTTGTCTCCTGATACTTTAACAACTATTATAATTGCCCTGACCTTCCTGCTTATTCGTCTTATCCTGCAAACTCATTCTCACTTCGGGGCTTTTGCACTTGCTGCTTCCTATGTGTAGAATGCTCATGCCCTGGATTTCCCCAGGATTGACTTCCTCCCTTTATACAAGACTTCTCCTAAATGTCACAGATTCAGAGAAATCTTCCCTTCATCTAAATCAGGGCTTCTTAACCAGGGGTCCATGGAAAGATTTCTGGGAGTCCATGAGCTTGAATTGAAAGAAAAAAACAACTTATTATCTTTATTGTCTCTGTCCTTTAACTGAAATCTAGCATTTCCTTCACTTATGAATGTAAGCAAAAAATTACAGTAATATTCATTTCATAACACATTACAGTTGTTTCATATCTCGATAATCGCTTACTCTCATCTATATTTCGAAATGACAGAAGTTGTTAGACCTGACGCTAGATCACATGTGATCACAATCCTGCTGTGTACAAACTATTGTGTGACGTAGTTGGTCAACTATCTGGCAACAGAGAATAGGTAACAGACAGAAGGAGTTCTCCCAAATGGTGTCTTTGATCTTTTGAAGTATAAGGGCACCATTATGTGAGGATAAATCACAGGGTAGGCACAAGTTATAGACATTGGAAACATCACTCTGCACAGTTACAATCAATGTAACTATAATGAAAAATTCAAAAATACAAAGCATAATTTTGAATAATCCTAAAATTTAATTTAAAGACATGCCAATGTTAAGTGTTATAAAACTATCTGATGCTACATTCTGAGAAGGGGTTTGTGGTTTTCACCTGACTGGCAAAGGGGTCCATGGAACAAAAAGGGTTAAGAACCCCTGCTCTAAATAATGATTTCCACTTCAAATATGTTATACTGTATTCCCTACATTGCCTTATGTTTTCCAAGTGCTATCTCACGTTTTGTAATTATTATATCAATAATATATACATTTATATGCATACATATGTGTGTTTAAACCAATACATACAGACATAGACACATACAAATATACGGTACATATACAGATATATATAACCCAGACACATGCACATACACACATACACTTTTCTATCTTTCTGACTAGATAAGTTTTGTGAGTGCAATATCATTGCCTATCTTGGCCAGTTCTTTATCTCCAGTGTTTAGCTCAGTACTTTTTCATATTGTTACCACTAAATATTAATGTTTATAATATTAATATTTATAAATAAATATTAATTGAATAGAGTCAATAAAGATATAATAAACATGAGACATAATATATCAGATAATAGAAAAAGTCAAAACATTATGGAATGTGTGAATTAACAGCAAAAATGTTGGTTCATTGTTGTAATTTTATATATAAATATATAGATGTAGCATGTTTCTTTTACTTAATATGAGGGTGTACACAAGACAACTTTTCATCAGTATTTTCTATTGTAGTAAAATACACATAAAATAAAATATACCATTAGTGAGATATATTTTTAATCTTTAAAATTGATTAAAATAAATAAATGCATAAGAATTCAAATTATATCTTAATATAGCGCTAGAAAATATTTAAGAACATATAATGTGTTAGACACTAATAGGTCAAATTTTAACCTACCAAAAATAAATTCTATTTTCAATATTTGAAATTTTTCTATGCCATTTCATGAACTAAAGAACAAGTTAAAGCTCATTAAATGGTAAAAATTTGATTTACAAGTTATATTCTGAGACCACAATAACATTAACTAGCAACGAATAATAAATTCTAAACATAACCCACAGTAATCACAGCAAATACACTTGGAAGACAAAGAAAACAACCTTCTTATTACAGACTACTTAAAAAAATAACAAAGCTGAAAAGAAAATTTATTAAAATATATGCAGAGCAAAATTCAAGTATTTTAATTATGAAATTAATAAATTGCCATACATAGAATCAGGTATTTAAGCAATTAAAATCAGAATAACAAAATAAACATAATGAATGCAAAAGAAAGGAAGTAGTAAAGGCAAGCAGAAAATAATTAATTGCAAAGCAAGAAAAAAAGTAAAATTGGCAAAAAAAGTTCATGAGCATTTTTTTTAAAGCCCATACAGTAGAAAAGAACTCCAATTGCCAAAGGGTAAATCTAACTTCTAGAGATTCTAGCTATCTGTTCAATATATCCTAACTGTATTGGTAGGAATATTTAATAAGTTCATTTGGTAGAAAGCCACATGGAAGGGCAAGATTTGCTGTCTGCAGTCCACCACTCCCATTTCGAACGCTTTGCCTTGCTCAAGAAACATAGTCCGGGCATGCCGCCAACTACCTGCAAGACCCCTCCCCTTCAAAAACGTAGTCTAAGAAAAGCAAGAGAGATTTCTAGAGTCCTTTGTTGCCACGTACAAAAATTTGAGGATGATTGTTGGAGTTACAGTGCAATATAGATTAAGTGGAATTTAACAACCCAAGCTTTCTTTTGAGTCATGTTAGCATACTTTATCTTTTTCCATTATTTTAATCATAGTCGAGTTAGGGTCTATGAGATTTTTGCGTTGTTTTTTCGCCCTTTGGTTATGTATCATCTGTTCCTTCTTTCCTGAATTTTTCTTGGGTTATTTTAATATATTTCATTTTTCCATTCATTTTTCCTATAATATTTTAAAATACACCTCTTTGCCTTAGTTTTAGTAGTTCCTCGTGATTACAATATATATCCATAAGTTTCTTTTTTAATTTTATTGACACATATCATTTATACATGAACATACATAAGCAATAAGTGTATATTAAAAGTTGTGAACTTACAAAACAAACATGCATAACATCCTACAAGGGTCCCCTACGTCACCCCACCACCAACATATTGCATTGTGGTGAAACATTTCTTACAAATTATGAAAGAATTTCATCAAAATATTACTACTAACTGTAGTCCATATCTTACATTTGCTATATTTTTCTCCCAACCTACCCTATTATTTTTTAATACATTTTTATCACAGAAGTTGTGAAACTACAAAACAACCATGCACATGTACAGAACCCCCACACAACACCCCCTCACCAACACACCACACCACAGTGGAACACCTGTCACCCAGAGCTATCGATATCCATAAGTTTGTTCAGGCCTCATACAGATAATATTGCACTGCTTTCCTTAAAATGTAGACATCTTGCTACATTATAGATTCATTACCATAACCCAATTTTATGTTTTAAGTATTACTTTTACATATAATTTAAACACATCAAGAAATGTTAAAACTTTTGCTTTAAACATTATATGTATTATGAAGAAATTAAGACGATGAAAGCAATAAATATATATTCATGGTTTCAAAGCTCTTCATTCCTTTTTGATGATGCAAGTTTCAATCTGACAGCACGTGCTACCATTCTCAAAACTTTCTATAAGAGTTCTTGTCGTACAAATCTCTAGCAACTTCTCCTAGCTTTCTTTTCCATGAAAGTGTCTTTATTTTCCCTTCATTCTTGAAACATATTTCTTTAGATACAGAATTCTGGATTGACAGGCTATTTTTTTTTTTTTTTTGAACCCTTTGAACATATTGTCAAACTCTCTCCTACTGCTCATAGCAGCTGATGCAATTAAAAGTTGCTTAAGTGAATCATCATTGCCTGCATATAAAAGGAGTAGTTCTTCTCTTGGTGGTTTTATAATTGGCTCTTTGTCTTGTTTTCAAGAATTTGTCTAAGAAGCACCTTAGAATGTTTGCTCATCCTGCTTGGCGTTCATTGTTCATGTTGCATCTGTAAATTTCTTTCTTTGACCAATGTGGAAATTTTCAGTCATTATTATTTTTTCAAATGTTTTGTTGTCTTATGCTCTCTCTCCTCTCCTGCAACTTCAATTACTAGTATGTTAGAACGTACATTAACTGAGATTGTGTTTCCTTTTATCCAACATTTTCTTCTCTCTGTTCTTCACATTAAATGATTTCTGTTGGTCTGTCTGCAAGCTCATTAAGTCCTTTCTAACCTTCATCCTGGTGTTAAATGCATACAGTGAATTTATTTTTTGATGCTGTATTTTTCATACCTAGAACTTTATTTGGCTATTTTACAGAAATTTGAATTCCCTGATGAAAATTCCTGTGTTTTCATTTGTCTGGGTCATCAATGGGCAGATCTCAATTTATTTTCCCTTTTCTTGAAGATATAGTCTACATTCCTTCTTCCTATGTCAGGCAGTTTGATATTTTATTCTAGGCGTAGTGCATTTTAAGGTTTAGAGACACTGGATAGTGCAATTTTTCTAGGAATAAATTTGTTTCTTTTAGGGATTTGTTTATTCTTCAATTATTTGAATCTGAATTGAAAACTCTATTTCTGTGTGACACATACAACCTCAATTCAGATCTTTCTTTAGATGCATCTTTTCTCTGCATCTGTGATTTCGGAATCAGTCAGAAATGTGGGTACACAGAATTTGGGCATATCCCCATCTCATTATTTATTGTCTAAGAGCTCTCATTTTCTCTTGTGGTCACAGAGTCTTAGAGTCAGTGTCCTGGTTCCCCAGGCCAGAAATATTAAGGTTTTATAGTTTGTTTGTGTTTTCCTCCCATTAATGTGCCCCCTTACTGTGCTCTGTACCCAAATCATCTGAGCTCAGGATCAAACCACAAGACCTTGGACTAGTTATTTTTAACTTCTCTTCCCTTCCTACCCAAGTTTGTGGGTCTGTGGCTTTTCATTCTCCAACATTAGTACGTGGTTGCTTCTTGTGCTAGGACCAAATACTACAATTTTTGCTTAGAATATTTTATCCATAGGTATTTAGACTTTCATTACTGGCAGCAGAAATCATTTGTCCAGTTTTATTTTCTAAAATTTGATTGTTTTTATTAAAAATACAATTTATTTGTTTATAGTTTATAAATATATTTTGATATCATTGGGTATGTCATCTTTTCCTAAACACTCCATAATTAATCATTTTTTTGGTTTTGTTTTTGATTTTGTATTTTATCAAACTGTTATTTAGGAAAATGTTTTGTACTTGGGATTGAGCATTTTGCTTGTTTCTTTGTGTGACTGTTTAAATTTCTTTTATTAATTTTGACTTTGTGTCACTGTACAATTAGAAATTATAATCCATAAAATGTATAAAATTCTTTATTTGGGAATTTACTTTCTTTTACTTTGTGGATTAAAACAAAATAAATATGTTGCAGATGTCCTGTGACCACATGAAAATAGATTTTATTCTACTTATTGGAGTTCAAAATCATTAGTTGATTAATATTATCAATATTAATAATAAAATTTTTCAGGTGGTATTTGATGTGACACTAACTGTGGTAGGTTGAATGATGTGCACCAACAAACACATATTCTTAATCTGGGTCCCTCTGGATGTGAATCCCTTGTAAGAGGACTTTTGAAGATATTTTTAGTTAAGGTGCAGCCAACGGAGCAGGCTGGGGCTTAAACCAGAAAGAAGACACAGAAGGGATAGAAATGACATCTCCATGTGCCAAGAGGCAGATATACAAGCCAAGGAACCCCAAGGATTGATAGGAGTAGCACCAGAACACTAGACTTCCTGGAGAAAGCAAACCTTGTCAAAATCTTGATGTTGGACTTCTAGCCTCAAAACCGAGCATCAGTAAATTCCCGTGGTTTAAGCCAAATCATTTGGAGGTATGTGTGATAGTAGCTCTGACGAGCTAAAACAGTAAACGCGTTTACAGTGTTAACAGCTTGCAATCCCTTTGTGTTTCTATTGCATTATGTTTCACAATGTCTTTCAACTTTAGCACATAAATTTATTTGTTCAACAAATATTTAATGATTGACCATAAAATAAGAAAGTGCTGTTATGTAAAAGATTAATGACCCTGCTTTATTTTCCTTTATCAACATGCAATCATCCATATTCTATTGATTTTCACTTTCATTTCCCCTTAATCTGATATTAATATTCCAAATTCTATTATATTATCAAAGCACATCAGGTTATTTCTGTTATTTTTGCTTTTTAATCTTTCCATTTCTTGTTCTCTTTTTTTGTCATAATTAATCAGCTAGATTTTGCTTTTAATAAACATATTCAATTGATAAGCCTATTTAAATGCACTGGCTTTAATTTCCTATTTTTCTAAATCTCTCCTTCATGGGCTATTTATTATAAATCCTAATTATTGATAAAAATACATTAAATTTTGAAAATTTTTCTGATTCAGAAAACATTAAAAGTGAGAAAATTGATTTTTATTTCCTTTAAAGAAAGTGACCTATAAAGCTAGGAAAATTGTTAAGGTGGTTTATTATCATCAGTAGTTTTATTCTTATTTCTGAATAACACTTGGCAGCTCTTAACTAGTTTAAAAAAATGAATAGGTCAATTGTAATAAAATTTCAGGCTCTGATTATTAAAGCCACACAAAATTGTTGGTTCTTATAGGTCAGAATATTTAATAAAATATCGGTCGTAACATTACTTATTAAACAAAGAATTAATTTTAATTCAAGATTTGAACTTTTATGTTATTGCTTGGCTTTGTCTTTTACAGAATCATTTCACTACACTATTAAATGGGGAAAATTAGTATAGCTTTTTAAATAGGTCATTAAACCCATTCCATGAATATAATGGAAATAAAGATCATTCAGAATTAAATACCAAGTGTTCTGACTTAAAATCATGATTCTTCTTTCTACAAAATACCTACAAGAAACTGCAGAAGCCAAGCCTTTAAAATCAGATACATTTGCAAAATGTAATTTCTAAATGTGATACTAAAGTTGTTCTTAAATAATTTCAAAAGACTGAAACCATTCACACACCCTACTATCTAGAAATATATACATCTATTTTCATCTCCTTATAAATGTATTATGCTTAATTATACATAGACACATATGTCTTTCTCTGAGGTTTTTAGCAGTAAGGTTTCTAATATCTTCCACAATGTCCGTATAACCAAATTATATTTATCCTTTAAGCCCTGCTCAAATGATCAAATATCTTTTTTCCCTGAATCTTCCTGGAATCTTCTAAACAGCAAATAAAAAAACAAAAACCTATTAAATACTTGTAAAAGTCTTTGCAAGAAATGTTTAGACCTATGTGATGAAATGCATTAAAAGGCATGAGAAAAAGTCTGAATAAATTGAGAGTCTTGCGATGTTCCTGAAAAACAATACTTAATGTTAAAGAGATTTTGTCTTCTGAATTAAGTTAATAATTTGAAATTGTATTTAAAATAAAAAATTCATTTTAATATAAATAAATGACTTTTTCTTTTGCAACAATTAATGTGGGAAAACATCTACTAAAATTTTGAAATAAAAAGAGAAAACAATTAATAATATTAAAATATATTGTAAAGCAATGTAATGATGATTAAAAGAGAATGTCAATTTTGCCTAAAATAGATAGTCGATTTAATTAGAAAGAATAGATATCCCAGAAGAGATACCCCTTCTCTTTTGTTGGCTACAATATTTTATGAGAAAATAATATTTTATTCCAATAAATGGTACAACAACTCTATTACATCTTAAGTATCTACAACATGACATATCTCAAAATAAGCCTCAAACACATTACATATTGAAATGTGAAAATGCACCAATAAATAGTGCTCATAAGATAAAACTGATGCACTTCCTATGGGGAGAAATATCTCGTGAACCAGAAGATAAAGGGCAAAAGCAAATGCCAGTAAAATTTTTAAAGGAGACAAGTAGAAAGTTTATAAGGCAAATAGTCAAAATAGATTATCTAAATAGGTATACCTTCATTTGCTCTCAGATACATACAAATTAAATGAAACATGGATCTTTTAACCCATGCATTTTGCAAAGATTGAAAGTAAAGAACTTGTACATTAATATTTATACCAGCATAACTCATAATAGCACCAATGTCCATCAATGGATAAATTGATAAACAAAATGAGGTATATCTATGCAATGGAATATATTATTCCACTATAAAAAATGAAATATTGGTACATACTACACTCTGGATGAACCTTGGAAATGTGTTTAGTGAAGGAAGCCATAATGTATGACTCATAGTGTATGAGTCAATTTATTATGAAAAGTCCAGAATATGCAAATCCATAGACACACAAAATAGATTAGTGGTTGCTGAGGGCTGGGTGAGTTGTGACCAATGAATAACATTGAATTACATACTTTATCCAGGTGAACTTTATGGTATTTGGATTATATCTCAATATAATTGTTATTTAAAAGAGAGGAAGGGAGATAAGAACCAATGTTGAACAAAGTACCAAATCTTCAAAATTGCAACACACTTAAGGCAATTTGAAAATGCCCATCAAAAATTATTTCAAATGAATATGGTAGACAGATGTCTATATCCTAACTCCTGGAACTTTTTGAAAACTTGGCAAGGGAGAATTAAAGTTGCAGATGGAAATAAATTTGCTAATCAATTGATCTTAAAATAAAGAGATCATTCTGAGTTATCCCGGTGGACCCAACATAATCACAAGGGTTCGTAAATGGGGAGGAAGCCGCTCTGCCACCCACTCTCAAGGTTATGGGTTATGCCAAAGGCGCTGTCACCTGCATCTGGTCATTGACAAATTTTTATTTGCAGCAGACCCTGGGGGAGAGAGTCGCTTATCAGCTGCAGCTGCCATACCAACCCTTCTAGCTTGCAGTCTCTTCGCGCTTTTGCTGTCTCTCTAACTATAATTTTTAAACTTTAAGGCAGAGCTGTTCTTTAAAAAATCAGAACCGTAAAGATGGTATTGTGAGAAAGGCTCAGTTGGCCATTGCTGATTTTGACGGTAGGGGGCCATGAGACAAAGAATGTGGGAAGCCTCTAGAAGCTGGAAAAGGTGATCAAAGATATTTTCTCTCAGAGCTTCCAGGAAGAACACAATTTTGGTTTTAGACTAGTGAGGTTCATTTCAGTTTTCTGACTTCCAGAAGAGTAAGATAAGAAATCATTTTATTAGGAACCACAAAAGTTTGTAGTAATTTATAGTGAAAGTACCATTTAAGTGAAAAATTCTATTTGGATTAATGTGGAATTAATATAAATATTCCAAAAAGTTAACTAAATTGTAGTAGCAAAACATTACAATGATACAATAGTGAAAAATAGAAATAACAATTTTCAAAAAAATATCCAAAACTGGTTAATAAGCTAGTCTATATTTATACAATAAAATAATATGTAGTCATTAAATATGTCACAGAAGAAAAAATGTAAATAAAAGTTCTCCATCTACAAGATTAAAATGGCATGTTGCAAATGGCAGTATGCTTCCTATAATTGTTTTTGGCAGTGGTTATGAAAGGACATACATCAAAATAGTAATTATTTCTGGGTAGCTCAACTAGATCCAATATCTTTTAATCTTTAAAAGAATTTCTGCATTTTTAAAATTTTCTAAAATAGAGACATATTTGTCTTGGGATTAGAAGCCTTGACCTTCTAACATATTAGATGTCAAAATGGAATCATAATTCAGCTTTAAATAACATCATTCATCATGGTATTTTCTATATTTATCCCTAATTAGGGCAGTAGTCCTTTTAGTTTTTACATTATCTTGCCCTCTCTTTTGAAAAATATGTAATTAATACTTTGCAAATGTGTTAGGTCATGGCCAGTAATCAAGACGTATTCTACAATATACACAGCTTCAAGAAAGAAAAATTAGAGAAAGCAAGACAATAAATAATTGAACTTCTAATGGTAGAAATCTAGTTTTCTGAATGAATTTTGGATTGATGGGTCATTAATCTATCATATTCTGTGAAAATGGAAAGTATCCATGCTCTAGATATTTCATTGCTTATTTGTGCATTGCAACAAATTTTACACAAGGATCTTGAAAAGGTAAGATCTGCATCAGTGCAAAAAAATGAGAAAATTTTAATGAAAGGAAACAAAGCAAAATTTTTCGCAGAAATCGCTGTGAGGTATGTCTTATTCTTCATGTGTTACAGAATAGTGTATGTTAGCAATAGGGAACAGATGAGGGGGAGCATGTTTGGGCAAGATAATTATTAAGTAACAGTATTTAATGTGAAATGCCTATGAGAAATTCAGGTATGACTTTCACTTGAAAACATAATAATGAAACTTGGTAGAGTGGTCCAAGACAAAATACTTTTTGGAAATCATTCCTATATGGAAGATAATAGAAGCTCTGGGAGAGATGTGACTTGGGGGCTTACATAAATTTTAACGTAAGGAAACTTTCAGGGCAGAGCCCACTCCTCAGTGTAAACTAATACATAAGCCTTCCAGCATCTTTCCTGGAGCTATAAATCTGAAGCTCAGGGATGAATCTATTTGCAATGTGCTAATAATTAGATTGGAAGCATTTAAGTTGGAGGATGGGTTCTATACTGCAGTCCCAAGGATCATATTGCACTTATCGGTTAAAAGCACAGGTTGATTGTTTTGCACTCACTGTCTGCTCTCTGTGTGTTCTTCTGTGTCTGCTTGTCTTCTCTTTAGGCGGCACTGGAAACCGATCCTGGGACCTTCCAGAGTGGAGAGAAGCTGGTCAATCTCTTGCGCCACCTCAGCTCCCTGATTTGCTGCATCTCTCATTGTCTCTCTTCTGTGTCTCCTTTTGTTGCATCATCTTGCTGAGCCAGCTCTCTGCACGGGCCAGCTGTCCTGCCTGGTCCAGTCCTCCACGTGGGCTAGTACTCTGCACAGGCCAGCACTCCACGTGGGCCAGCTTGCTTTCCAAGAGGAGGCCAGGAGAATCGAACCCTGGACCTCTCACATAGTAGACAAGAGTCCAATCACTTAAGTCACATCCACTTCCCTGATCTTTCTTGTAAACATCAAAAGACACACATTAATCTCCAGGAGAGAATGTCCTTCACAATTGGGCCCCAGTCCATATGACCGGTCTCTTGTCCATCCATTCTCCCCCACCTTACAATTCTCTGATTTCCATCATCTCTGAATTGTCTTCCTGAAACTCTCCTTTTTTCTTCAACCCATTAAAATTCTAGTCATACGTTCAAGTTGAAAAAAAAAAGTCATCCTGTCTTCCTCACAGTTTAACTGCTTCCTTATCTGTGTTCCCTTAAGGCATTTGTAAAGTACTTATGCCATTGCATTGTACCTAATTGCTAGATGTTCATTAGAGGATGAGTTAGTTATTCACAAAACACAGATACATTTTATCTAGCATAGCGTGACATGATGATGGTACATAATAAATAATTTAAAATTGTTTAGTTAAATCAAATGGGATTGTTTATGTGCTAAACGTCTTTCACTGATTATGGTTAGTTTTGAACACACAATACTTTAGTATTGAGCCAACTTCCCCAGTATTTCTGCTGTCCTTATTTTAGTATTTGTCATAGCTGGAGTTTAGAAATCTTTATTGTTTGTGCACTCATGCTAGAAGAACTTTAGAGTAATGCTTCCCAAACCTGGGCTTAATTCTTAGTCAGAACTCCACCAGATGATACCCAAGAAAAATCAAGGAAAAAATCCTTACTAAAAGCATCAGAAATAGTCATAAAGTTTATAACTTAAAAGCATATGCTCTTTATTCTAGAAGAGTCTTTGTAAAACTCATTCTAAGAAAGATGAATTTAATATCCATTCTATAATCCCTCAGTATATTATAATCAAGAAAATAGAGGAGATTGACTGGCATCTAGAGACACAGTGAAAACTAAGAAGTGACAGCTGGAAGTGAAGAAAAACACCGTGCCCTGGGACAATTTTTAGTAAGATAAAGTAGTCCCATAAACCTCAATAGCTCCTGGGACCGTCAATGTATTAATGTAGCAGAGACCAATAATAGATGTTTTTATCTGATGATGAGACATCAAAACAAGATAAATTATACTTCTATGAAAAATGACAACTTGAAGGAAAGCATTTATATCCTCTCTTTCCAAATACTGACTGATAGACACAAAGGAACAGAATAAAATGGATAAACATTCAGAGTGGGTTTTAAAAACTAATGCATGATGCCATCTACCCAATCCACTTTAAGCAGTTTCTTCTGGATTTAGATTAAATGAATACAAACAGACGAAGAAATTAAAATGGTACCCAGCTCCAACTTCAATATGGTTGCTCTGTGATATGGGACTCCCACAGAGCAGCTACTGGTAAAGTTTATTACGATGGTTAGCACTGGAAGAGTCAAGGACAAATCTGGCAACATCCAAGAGAATGAGGTTTTCTCTTTGGCTCTGAGTTTAATAACAAAAAAATAGTCCTGTGGTAAATGGGTATGAAGTACAAGCCACAGAAGAAAAAAAATGATATGGAAATATGACTCAGTGGCTTCACAGAATGTAGGAAAAGAACGCATAGAACAAGGTCTCTACTGGGTACACCTGCAGACTTAGCTCATATCCCACACTTCACTCAGCTTGAATAGGGATTTCAAATACGAGGATATGGAGCAAATTCCTGACACAGATAGATTATGAGGATAAATTCTTTCATTGTCAATTTATCAATAAATAATTAAATTTAAGTATTGTTTAATTCTGCATTCTACTATAGGAAAATACATATGATAAGTAATTTGTGCATATATGATCTGTATAAAATAGATAGAAAATGCTTTGAAAGACTGATACAAAGGAATGGCAAAGAAGATATAATTTTATAAGTAAGAAATTGTGATGATGGCTATTTTGTATATTATACTAACATACTTTAGTATAATTTGTAATGATAAATTAAAAATAATAATAAATTAGTATAATTTCTTTTCCATTTCAAATGCTAGGGTCATGGGAAATAGTTAAATCAGGAACAAGGGAAAATAGTATTCTTAATTGGTATGGTCTCTGAAGCAAAGGTGTAATTTCAGAAATAAAAGGATAATAGTGTAAGCATATTAATAAAAATGTGTCAACAATCAGTAAAATTATTTTAAGATAGTTAATGCTGGATGAGAATACTTATGTGAAAAAAGTATCCATAATGATATATTCCCATAAGGATGTCAAGAAATAATCAGACTTAGTTGGATTAAAACACAAAATAAAATACTCTAATTTTAGTAAAGTGAAATCTCTCTTTGATAAGAAAATCTTTCATTTTGATTTCTTAAGGAAGACTTGCAAGCTTAAGGCAAGCTGAAAAAATACAAGATGCTAGTAATTTTAACTTCCAACTTACTTTTAGCCTTCCATATAGCAACAAATACACATCTACACTCTTCTCTAACTCCTCTCACAAAAGGTGAGTGGATTACATTTTGCCCTAGAGGTTTGTTGATTTTATTGATCTTCTCAAAGAACCAACTTTTAGTTTCATTGATTCTTTCTATTTTTTACATTTAACTTCATTTTATCTGTTCTAATCTTTCTTGTTTCCTTCTGCTCACTTTGAGTTTAGTTTGCCCTTCTTTTCCTAGTTCCTTCAGTTGTGGAGTTAGGCCTCTGATTTGAGGTCTTTCTTTTTTATTGTAAGCATTTAGAGCTATTCATTTTCTTCTCATCACTGACTTTGCTGCATCCCATAAGTTTGGGTATGTTGTGTTTTCATTTCATTTACCTCAAGATATTTCCTAACTTTTCCTTGTGACTTTTTTGACCTATTTGACTATTTAAGAGTGTGTTGTTTAATGACCTCCCAATCCCCAGTGTTCACCTGCTTCCTCTCCCAACCCTCCCCCCAGTTCTGTGGACCGTCCAACCCATATTTGTGACCTTTCCAGTTTCCTTCTTTTACGGATTCCTGGCTTCATTCCATTGTGGTCAGAGAAGTTACATTGTATGTTTTCAATCTTTTTAAATTTTTGGAAACTTGATTTTTTAAAAGGCATTTTGAATATCTTTTTTTTTAAAACTTTGTCCAGTATGTCCAAAGTCTGTCTTTCTGCATTGATGGTATCTGAATATTTATCTTCTTCTTTGGATGGGCCGTTGTGTCCTCCTCCTTTGACATGTAATATTTTGTTACACATTTTAAATTTTAATATTTTAATGTGATAATTATGAAATTTAGTCTCTGAGCTGTCTTTTCCTTAAGTTTGATTCCAGCTAGTGATATGACAAAGACTTTCTTCATTGCCAGGTGATAACAAATAACAACAAACCCATGTAAAAACCAAACCAAACAAAAACTTTTACAGTCTTTGTCAATTGATTCTGCATTGACTGGTTCTCTCCTTCAGAGTTTGTCAATCCTAGCACGATCATTCTGAGGCAAATGTGAAGTGTAGGGTCCTTTCCATCTTTTCTGAGCCCACATCTTGTCTTGGATGCATGGTAATTCCCCCTTTTACAGAAACACGAATATTCCCCCCACTCTCTAATAAATAGACATCACCACCCCCAGGGTGCTCTATTGTTTGTCTTCAAGCAAGTAATCCTTTACTCCAGGCTGCTTTGACTTGCTTGGTTCTTACACAGCTTTAATTGTCACAAGCTGCTTCTGCCTGCAAGGGGAGTTCTGGGAGAGTGAGCCAGAGAAGAGTTTCCTGTTTCAGTCTTTCAGGCTGACACAATATAGGTTGGCACTGACATACAGATACCCCTGTTTGCATATAGTTCTTATTCTAATCTCTCTGGAACAGGGCCAGTGTCCCACAATGGGAATATAAGCTGGCTCCACAAAACTCCAAGGAAGGGTTGGGGGAGGGACCAGCAAGATCATAAGTCTCTCCTAACATTTTTTAAGCTTCACTTTCATGATCCAGCTCTCATCCAGTTACTGCAATCCTTCAACTGTTTTCTGAAGTTTTGAGGAAGATAGCTCTGCCATTTATTTTTTTCTTGCTAGTTGTTCAAATTGTTCTGACAGAACAGCTTTGGAGCATCTTATGTCTCCATTTTGCCATAAAGAGGTTTTGAAATACAGTGATTAGGCCTAATTTATTAATTTTAGGTGTTCTATACTCTTTATGTTTTACATTTTGTTTGTTCTTCAGTATTTAAATTCTTTTAGTTTACTTCCTTTTTCTCTTCCTTTTTTTCCCCCTAATTTTATGTGTATGACTTTCCTTATTGTTTTATAATAAAGTGAACAGAAATTCATAATTGCCATACTTTTTTAATAGAACTCTTTAACATCAAAAATGTCTTTGTTTTATTTAAATGTTGGCCATAATCCCTTCTTTGGTATTAAGATCTTGGCTGCTGGATTTTTATTTTTGTTATTTGCATATGCTGGTAGATATCTTTTTTGTCCATTCTTTTATTTTTAACCATAATGTTATATTTTAGACATTTTAGATATAGTACCATTGGATTGTATTTTATTATTTAATATTAAAATTTACTCATTTTAATAGAGGAAAAATCCTACTTACATATATTATTTGTAAGTTATTATTTGTAAGTTATTATTTAGTAGATATGTTTGGTCTTAATTTTATTATTCTATATTATATGTCCTGTTTTAAATACATTTTTAAAAAGTTTTTCACTCTAGTATCAGTTTACCGTGTTATCTATGTGTAATTCTTCAGATACATAAGAAGTTTTGTATTTTGGGTTCCAGTGGTTACATTCATAATTATAACATTATATAAAATGCTTACATTTCAATATATCTCAATATTATCTATTCATCCAAAATTGAAAATGGTAAAATTAGAGTGTCTATTCAGCCTAATCCCTTTTCTTGCTATTTATCTTTTTTTTGTTAAATAGGATTATACTTCATTTATTTGATTTGAGTTTTAGTTGTTACAGATTAGGCAATTAGCAAATTCTACCTACTAAATACATGAAAAATAATCAAACAAAAACACACCATGACCATGTGAGGAACAAAACAGAAGCAAGGTCACTCCATAATGATTAAAATTGTGTAAATATTCCTCTCATGACTACCTTGACTGGCTGTTGCATTACTTTGTAACCCCTACTGTGAGCATCAGTCTTCCCTGCTCCTAGATGAAATGTATTAAGATGCCCTGTCATCAAATGGTCTCCATTTCTTGACAGCATCCAATGCAGATTTGCCCTCTGCCTACTTAATCCCTCCTTAGAATCCCCTGGCACAAGCCTATCAAATACTAGAAGCATCTGCCTTCTACCCATTTCTGAGATGCACCTTTGATTTGTGTTCTCTCTCTCCTGCTTCAGCAAGTCTATTAAATTTTATGTGTGAAAGTAAATGTAATTAAGAAATAAGCATACATATATTTATGCATGAAAAGAATGAGCAGAGGGTACACATTAAAGTTACTATCATACAAATCTACTGAAACTATAAATAAGTATAAACTTTTCTTTGGAGGATATAGCAATATCAAAAAAATACAAAAGAAAATATCTAAAACACTTTGATAGCAATGCTACTCTTAGTAATTTTCCCAGAGAAATAATAATGATGTCAAAAGTGATTCATATACATGGATGTCCATTTAAAATTTTTTCATCATGGAGAATTTCAACAATAGAAATATTTTGAATTATGGATCAAGTATCTATGAGAAAATTTGTAAATATATGACAGAGAGATGATAACCTGGGAACTTTTTCAGTAAAGTTTATACTAAGCATGTCAAAAAATAGTTTGTGTAATAAACTCCATAAATATAATGTTTATGCTCATATGAAAAAAAATCTAGAAAATACACAATATTTAAAAGTGGTTAACTTATTGATAAAATCATGTATTAGTCTGCCAAAGGGATGCCAATACAAAGTACCAGAAATCTGTTGGCTTTTATAAAGGATGTTTTCTGGGGGTGAAAGTTTACAGACCCAAGGCCATGAAAAGTTCAACTCAAGGTACCATAAGAGGTGCTTCCTCACCTAAGTCAGTTGCCATGTGTTGAAGCAAGATGGCAGGAGACCTCTGCCCGATATCAGCATTCCCCGCTGGGCTTCCTCTTCTTCTTGAGGCTCTGTGGGCACAGCTTCTTCCTGGACTCAGCTTCAGGCTGGCATAGGCTTCGTCTCTCAGGACTTCCTGTATCAGTCTCAGCTCTCTTCCCAGAGTCACCTGTAAGCTATCAAACAAATGGTCCATCTCTCCCTGGGGCTTTAGCTGTTTGAGCCTTCTTCTTTCTGTCAAATAGCAGTATCAAAATAACAAAGTGCTCTCCTCTGTATGTCTTCTTGTGTTTGTTTGTCCATGTGAGTGTCCATTTATACGAGACCCAGCAAAGAGGCAAGACTCAACCTGAGTCATGCACTCTGACATAGTTCAATCAAAAGCTCCAAATTGATCTTATCAAATAATCTTAATCAAAGTCCCCTCAACTAAATTTAATAAAATCAAAGGGTATCACACCCAGAGGAATAGATTAGTTTACAAACATAATCTTTCTCTTTTTAGGATTCATAAAATAATCTCAAACTGCCACAGATCATTACTGCTGATTGTTTTTATTTTTTCCTGTGTGCATTTCAGTCTTTTGTATTTTGATTTTTTTCTTCAAAAATCATAATTTATACTAACCAAAAATAAACACAAATGCAAAGTAAAAAAAGAGATTTCACTATGTTCAGCATATCACTGATTAACATGTCCATGTCCAAAACTTGTGCTAGACTCTCAACAGTATCTCAGTGACTGATGATGGTGGTGACCAGTTAGCTGATCATTTTGGAATACCTTGCTCAATAAAGTGAGATACATACTAACTACTTGTATTCAACAGAGTACTTAGACTTTAAGTGTTTTAGTTTCCTGGCTGCTAAAACAACATACAATAGGTTGAGTTAACAACCTCAATTTATTGGCTCACTGTTTCAGAGTCTAACTGGCTGGCTTCATACCAGAGTCAGTATGTTTTGACTGGCAGACAATCCTTCGGGTTCCTTGCCTTTTTTGTCACATGGCAACGCACCTGGCATTGTCTTCTCATTTTTCTTCCAGATTCTGTTGACTTCCAGCTCGTATCTGCTCCCCATGTGTACTCTCTCCATCTGGTTTTCCCTCTGCTTACAGAGAGGATTCCAGTAATCTGGATTAACGTCCAACCTGAATCTGAGGCTCCACCTCAAATGAAGTAACATTTTGAAGAGATCTTATTTACAATGGGTCTACACCCCTCAGAAAGCAGGCCAAGACCAAGAACATTTCCAAACAGTGTACACAATTCAACCCACGACACTAAGTTATTCTTTTTCCTATGTTTCCCCAATTTCAACATTGTAGTGCAGGATGATTTTTACCATTATTGCAAGATCTATACATCTTTTGCTGAGTTATATCAAATGTGGTCATATCAACCCATGTTTGAAGTTGCCATTTGTTTTGTTTCCCATCAAAACATCACAGCAGCTCTGATATTTTCATATTTTATGCACATGATGTTTAGTCTGCTGGACCAAAATCATATGTTGAAAAATATATATCCCATCAATTTGATATGTTCCTTAGCTGACATGAAAAACAAAATTAGCATTTCATTGGTGCTTGAAAGAATCACAGATGGTGTCTAAATCTGTGCTGTGTGTTTTCATTTGGGGATTCCATTGTTTAGATTACTTTTATGAATAATTAAAAATAAATCTGTGGTGCCAGAAATGATTAAAAAAAAAAACCATACCTGGATTTACAAGAGAAAACAGAGACCCCAACTACCTAAAATAATACACAGTTAACCACATGCTGAAGAGAACCAAAAGAAAATGCGGACTGAATGCCCGCAACCCTAAAGAAAGTAACATTTTGTTTAATACAATGACTGTCATTTTACATAATTCATTTCCTTCAGATGTTCTAATTTGTATTCATTTTGAGAGCTTCTGAAATTTACATATATGAAGAAGAACTAGTTGGGGAAGCAAGTATCTTTGAACATCATGCTGAGAATTTAGCTTGCATTATCAGGAAAATTGCTGTTTGTAATTGTGCAAAAATGCCTGACTTAAAAGAGTCTTAATCTGCAACTATGTAGCTGTATCCAGATAGACATACTTTCCTGAATATGTCTCTAGGTTCTTGCTTTAGTTTAGGTGGCAAGATGGAACAATGTGTTTCAATTCAAATGTAGCTTCAGCTCAGGAAATTGAATTAGGTTTCACTCTACATCCTGCAGGCTGGTTTAGCTGTCTAAAATAAAAACTTAGCACAACCATGAGAGGACATTAAATGAAATTGTAATAGCCATAAAGAGCAAATCATTAAATAAAGCTTGGCATTTTAGGAGCATTTTAATATGAATACATAAATAATGGAGAGAAAACCATGAATAAAAATGATATAATTCATATTAGAATGGAAAACTCTGATAATTAACATATGTAACACTATTATACACGATACTATTTTTATTGATTTCTATTTCTAACAGGAATAGTGGAAAGAAAACTCCACTACGCACAAATCAGCAGGCCTGTATTTAAGTCCCAACTTAATGACTAAGGACTCTTTTAATCATAGATAAGTAATCTCTCTAGGTCTCAGTTTTCCCATTTTTAGTGTTGCACCAAATAACTTATAAAGTCTTTTTCTGTACACTGATTCTGTGATTTGAAGTATCTCCCCAATAAGTTAACCAATTTCTTGCAACAATCTAATTTTATAGTCCTTTTATGTGCCTAAAATAATTTTGTCCGTTGCTGTAGATGCAAGAAGGTTCTCTGTAATTGCCTGCACAATGTAAACTCTTGTATGCAAAGATGTCAGCAAATGAAAATAGAAAATAATCCCTCATGCTTGAAGACATGATTAAAATATGAGAATTAAATCAATTGTGGCTGGTCAATGACTTTATGACACATTTCTTTTTAAGGAGTTAGCCTCATAACAAGAGAAACTATAAAACTAGTGAAAGAATTATAATCAAAATGGTTCCTGTAAATTCAGCATTTCAATAAATACTTCACATTTGTCATCTTTTCTATTTCACAGCACATGTAGAGCACAGAAATATAGGAGAATGAACTCTGGAAATTGGGAGACAAATGCATGCTGGAATATTGGCTCTATCATTTTTGGCATGTGACTTCCATTAGCATTTTAACCTCTATTTTTCAAGAATCTTTTCATTAAATTGGATAAAATACCTATGCCATATGATATTTGTGAAGCTTCAAAAGAAAAGTTTCAAATTCCTATTACAGTACTTGGCATATACCAGACCCCAAATAAATTATAGCTCTTTTTTCCCTATGATTGTGCCTTTCAAACAAGATTTAGTTCCTCCTACTATTTGATATGCTTCATTTTAAGATATATTTTAAATTCCTCAAATGTGAGGATGGTATTTTATTCACTTTTACCCCCTCCTCACATATTAAGCACAAAATCAAGAACTGTTGAATATAAGTTTCTGGAAATCATATACCTATGCATTTTTCTTGATGCCAAACCTGAAAATTTTAAGGTCCCTGTCAAACATTCCAGCATCCAGGTGGCTTCTGGGATGTTCCCAAAAGGCAGGAGTTGCATGTAATATGTTGCAGCATGAGTTCCATCAATGCTACTGGGTGTCAGGTCCCTAGTTAGAGCAGTGTTTGTAGTTCTCTTCCTTGTTCTTTCTCAATGACCCTGCTGCCCACAATTCTGTTTCTGCTACTGATCAAAAGTAGAGTAGGTAGATTCCCTGAGATCCTACCTGGGCCAAAAAAATTTTTTTGGCTTAATTATCTCAAATGCAAATTTTCCTAAGGAAAAGTGTAAATCAATCTTATATTTTTGGCATAGCAACTTCCTTTAGGCATCATGCATATCAGAATACCAGTCACCAGTGAAAGAATCAGCAGGTAAAACTTTTTATAGACCACAGCTTCATAGAGACTGATTACTTTACATGCTACAGATTGTCAATATTTTCAAAGTGATTGCAGTTGAAGTAAAATCTCAGGCAAATAACATAGTGATTTCCCCACTTATGCAAAACATTCCCTTCCTAGTATATTTGAGTCCTGTTGCTAAGCTCGAAAGAGGGCCATTTAAGAATATTAGGGGGCATATCTTCAGAGCTGTTTAACTGAGAAGCCAAGTATGATAAGAAGCTAACAGATGGCACAGGCAGCCTGATATCAGAGCATGCTCTCTTATTTAGTATGTGAACTTGAAGCAAAATTACACACACTGAATTTCTCTAATATACGTCTGTTTTGTGCATTTTATCATAAATCCAACAAATTCATTAGCATACATATGCCACAGAGATAAATGTCTTACCAGAATAGCTACATTTAACATTATAAAATAAGAATATGTTATTATTTAAAGTCATTCGGTAGAATAGTGCTCTTACCGATGCTGATTGATTTGTAATGTGAACTATAAAGTCAACAGAATTTCACCAAGCATAATAATCAATATTGTTAAGATGCTAATTGTTCCTAATTTGGTCTATGGATTTGATGCAAAAGAAAGCCTGATTTTGTAGAAATTGACAAGCTGATTCTAACATACATATTGAAATTTAAATATATAGATATATATGCATATGGAATAGTCAAATTAACTTTGAAACAGAGCAAAGTTGGGAAATTTACACTATCTCACTTCAAGATTAATTTAAAAAGTGACATTAAACATTATCATGTGGCATTAACTTCAAGTTATACAAATAGATCAATGGAACAGAAATAGATCAACACTAATATAGTCAATTTATTTTAAAGAAAGTTTCAAAGGTAATTCAGTGGAGGATGAATACTCTTTAAGGCAAATGGTGCTGGAACAATTAGATATTTACAGGCTGCCCTGATTTGAGTCTTCTTTGGACCTCAGAAAAAAAAACCTGTTCTTAAAATGAACCCACTCCTGTGCCTATAAACCCATTGGGGATGGGCCTTATGATTAGAATCAGTTAAGGGACTTTTGATTAGACAACTTCAGTTAAGGGCCTTTGATTAGATTGTGGGGTCTAGGGTATTAATCCTTTACTGGAATCCTATATAAACTGAGGAGAGGGTAGAGGAAGAGCTCCATTTTACCCTGGCATGGGAGAGAGGACTCCAGGATCATCTGCAGCTGCAGAAAGAGAGAAACTCTGTGAGTCAGAGAGAGAGGCCAGAGGCTGGAATCAGTGGAGCAGCTGAAGCTGAAGCAGTGAGGCCCAGAGGAGAGAGAAAGACAAGCTATATGCCTGATCACCTACAGCTGATCTCTAGGAGAAAGTGATTTTGAAGGAGAAGGCAGAGACCATCCGCCATTTTGCCTTGCCACATGGCAGAAGTACAGAATTGCCAGTAGCTGACCTTTGGTGAGACAGCTGACCTTTGCCTTGATTTGGACATTTTCACAACCTCAGAACTGTAAGCTTTTACCTAAAAAGTTCCCTTATAAAAGCGAATCCATTTCTGGTATTTTGCATTGGCAGCCTTTGTCAAACAGGCCAAAAATGAACTTCACTCCATATCTCAAACCATATACAAAAAGTTGATTGAAAATGGATCATAGATGCAAATGTAAAACTTAAAACTATAAAACCTGTTAAAGAAGATAAAGGAGAAAAATCTTCTTAAACTTGGGTTAGACAATATTTTAGATACAATACCAATAGCTCAATCTACAAAATAATAAATTGATAAATTAGATTTTATCAAAATGATTTCATCAATAATTCATGCTTAGATGCCTGAAAGTATTTTTATCCTAACCATATAGTTGATAGGTTGGATTAGAAAAAAATATTTAATGGAAAATTATTTTTCTTAGGAAATTTAAAGCATTGTTCCAGTCTTTTTATATCCTGAATCACTGTTGAGTAGTCTGATGCTATTTTGAGTCTAGTTTTTCCTTTATATAATATGTTTCCTGATTTTAACCTATCCCTGAATGTATTTCTCTTCTTTTTATTGTTCTGAAATTTCACAATGCTATGTTTTGTGGTGAACTTTTTCTTTTATTTTCTAAATTTTAGATGGAAAAATACTTAAATATGCAAAGCAAAACATTCAATGATTTTTCCTTGTGGTAGAGAAGGCTTTTATAAAAAAGACTGAAAGCAAATATCACAAAAAGAGGATTTCTTCATTTTCTTCATTAACATGGAAACCTTGGCCACGTTCATTTAATCAATCTGTGCTTGTTTGCTAATCATTCTAAACATTGAAGAAAAAAACTGATTTTGTTTTTCAGATTGAATAATATAAATGTGCCTGGACAGGATTTTTTTTAAAGTAATGCTTCCATAATTTGTTAAGCTGCTTTTTGTCTGTTATTTTGGTTTTTTTTTTTTTTTCTTGTTTTTTTGAAGTTGAAATAATATTTATTTTTAATAAAGGGAAAAGGACTGATATAATTGACTTCATAAAAATAAGAACTTCTGTTCATAAAAGCTACAAATGGACATCTATCAACCTGTAAAGACATTTGCTACAAATGAAATAGACAAAGAATCACTCTCTTAAATATATACTACTCTTAGAAATCAATAAGAAAAGACAAATATCACAGTAGAGAAATGGGCAAACACACAATAATTTCCAATTAATCATGTAAAGATTTAAAATTATGAACTGAGAAGTCATGTAATAAATTAGGAGTTTTCTACTGTGGGTGATTCATTGCTGAAGTATTTTATCCTCTAGGGCATTTCAATTTCCTAGGAAAATACATTTAATCTTGCGTCTTATATGGGAAGGGAAGAGAGGCAGATGAAGCATCCTTGCAACTGGTAGTCTAAGAATAACTCACAGGAAGGGGATACAAGAGCTCAAGTTAGCGTTCTCTCATTTCTCTTATTTTTAAGACCTGAGCACCTAGCCCTGATTTTCCTCTATGCCTGATGTCTGTGGGTTCAAGAGCCTCTCCGACTACATTATTGAGAGAGTAAAACTCATGTCTTCTATGATGAAAATTCTATCATAATAGTGGTTTCAATTTATAAGACTAAAGAGAGGACCTGAAGTGGGATCATCAGTTGTGTCTACTTATATAATTATAATGATCTTGTTTCTAATCTCAGCCTTTCCATTGTTACCTCCAAATGATGAGAGTACTTTCATTTGCTACTTCTGAATGATGATATTTTTAAAAGAGTTTAGGGAAAGAAATGGTTCTCTTATTATCAATAATCCTCTGCCCCAACTAAGATTGTGACTTCCTCACCTTCCATCTCCACTGAGCCAAAAAAAGTTCTCTATCCATTTTCACCTTCCAAAATGTTTATTAATCACCTTCTTCCCACTTGTATTATTTGTCAGTAAAGGGTACCATTTTTCGTTTATTACTTTGTTGTCATTTAGTGGGTATTCTGAATAGCCACAAAATAAATATTTATGACCAATGTGCCATGCTTAACCAGAAATATAATATAAATGTTTTTAAACAGCACATGACAAAAAAAGACATGTTCAATCTCAAGTTTTGGGGTTTACTTCTATGATTTGTTCATAGCAGGTACAGATAAAGGCAACTAAGATGAATATGTTATCTCATCATTCTTAAGAGAAATTAAATATGTGCATGACTTGAACAAGAAAGATAAAAGCTGTCATATTAAAAGTTCAAAACAATTTATAAAAAATATTTTAGACAAATTTTATAATTCATCTGGAATTGATTCTGGAGCATAAGTAAGGTTTTTAAGTAAGATTTTACTAATTTATTTTTTCCAAATCAAACCTGCTGATTGTAATTTATGATTTGAACTGAAATGTTTTTGAATCACAAATTCCTGGATTTTTCTGTTTGGTTCCATTATTTTTTTTCTATTCTGTAAGTAATGCTGTATTTCTTTAATATAGCTTTCTTAGTCTTAAAATTGTCAAGATTCATCTCGATCTTTTCACATTTGTTTTACCAGCAAGAATAGCTTGGAGATATGTGAAATGCTGGTATGTAAGAGATTCCTCTGCAAAAATTATAAAAAGTACTTACAATTTTTATCTGTTTACAAACATGTTCCCTCAAAACATTTTAACTATTTCCCATTAATTTGACATAGTGTTCTAGTATAAAGTTCTGACAGTAACCTAAATTTTTTTGCTCTTGTAGGTAACTTGATATTTTTAAAAATTCTGATTAGCTGACTGCAGCATTCTATTTGTTTCATTTTCTTTACAATTCAGAAATGAGGTAGAAAAAAATATTTTCAATAGTTTGTTTCAATGACATTATTTAATTGAGGATCATTTGCCTTGATTTCTCATTGGGGTCCCTTTCCATTTGATATCTGTCTTTTCATACAGCAGGATTTTTTTTTTTTTTTTTTTTTTTTTTTTTTTTTTGCCTTGCTGTTTACTTGTTCTTTGTCCAAAATTTGGATCTAAGATAGTTTTAGTTTAGAGACATTCAAAACATTTAGTCTCAGACAAAGGCAAGAAAGAACAGTTCATATTTCCTGTGGCTTTACTTGTTTAGACCATAGGTTGGCAAACTCTGGCTAGTAGGTAGGCCAAAACTGACCACACCGGTTTTTGTAAATACAGTTTTGTTGGAACACAGTTATACCCATTTGTTCATGTATTATCTGTGATAGTTTTCATGGTAGAATTGAGTCATTGCAACAGAGACTACATTGCCCCCCAAGTAAAAAATAATTTCTACTTGTCTCCTTATAGAAAACATTTGCCTACTCCTGATCTAGACAATAAATCCATTTGTTTTGTGGTATTAAAATGGAACTACTGCAAGAGTAGGCAGTACAGTAGGAACTTCACTACTCTACAAAACAGTCTCTGTCCAAGTTAGTGGTGAAAGCCCAAATTTAATAGCTACATGGCCACCCTGCTCTGAAAGACACAACTGCCACTGGAATCTATCTCAGCAGTGCCTTCAACTTTACTCAACATGTGATCTGCAGTAAGTTGTGACTTCAAAAATGCCCGATTGTAAAGCATAACCTACCTACCCATATATATCTCTGCCACCCTGAGTGTGAGGGGAATTTATGCATTTCTAATAGAGAATCCATGTATTTTCTTCATATGCATCATCTCATGGGCAGTTCAGAGCTCCTCAAACCAGACCCATCTTCATTATATCTTAATGATCGCTCTCATTCTCTTTTCTCTGATCTGTTTTCTAGCTCAGATACAGGTATTCCCTATTTATGCACAGGAATTTAGTACCACAGACTATTGCCAAAACTAAATAGGTAATCTTATGAAGCTTGTAACATTTTATTATTATGAGAACTGTTGTAACAATACTCTCACAAAATGTTGCCATAACAGTAAAAAAGCTTAAGAGTCACTATGTTTTGCGGATAATTAACAATAATTGTTAGGCACTGTGGAGAAAACAAAAAATAAAAGGGATGGCTTTTTCCTTTTAAAAATTCCAATCTTTCTTTGAAATAGAATTAATATATAAGAATTATTTATTAAAAGAGCAGCTGGAGATGGGCACCGGATAGAAAGACCTGAGCTAAAAACTGGAGCTGCCACTGGCTGTATGGCTGCATTACATCACACTCCATGTTCTTCATTTGTATTTAACCTGAATGTGCTTCAGAACAGATATTTGCAACAAATCTAAATACAGCAGATCATTCATCAACTACTTGCAAGGCAGGAGTTCAGAACTTCTTTGATTTGTATTAGTAGACTTGAATCTCCACTAATCTGACTGCCTGCTCTTAGACCCTCACTTTCCTGAGGAACCCAATTCCATTACATATACTTGTTTTGGTCTGAATCTTGGTGGTAAAGAGCATCAGAATCTCTCCTCCATTTCTCCAAACCAGGGCTTCCCTGCCAAAACTCCTCAGGGGAGAAGGCTTAGTTTACTAGTTGACACCAAGGAGTCTTGAAACCCCAGTGAAGCTATTTAGAAGTTTGGTAAGTTCCAATTTCTTTGTAGATCTGAGAAGCATGAATGTCCATGATCACTGCTTTGTCGTTTTATCAAGATTCTCTAGGAAAGCCAAGGAATGAGGCAATGTGTGCTCAATACCTAGCACCACGTCCAACACAGCAGACTACCTGGTAAATAGTAACATACCCTTCTTCTCTCCCTTACTGCCTATCAGTGACTTTACAGAAAAGGGGATTTAGTTAAAGCCCCAAGTGGATGCTGTGACAAATTACCACAAATTTCCTGGCTTAAAACAATAGGCATTTATTCTTGGACAGTTCTGGTGGTCAGAAATCAGAAATCAGTTTCACTGGGCCCAAATTAAAGGGTCAGCAATCTGTGCGCCCTCCAGAGGCTCTAAGGTAAATTTTTTTTCTTGCCTCTTCCAGCTTCTGGGGCTGCCAGCATTCCTTGGCTTGTGGCTACGTCACTCAAGTCTCAGCCTCCTTGCTCACATTGCTTCCTCCTCTTCTCCTGATTGTGTCAACTCTCCATGTGCTTCTGTCTCATAAAGATACATGCATTTGCAACTGGGGCCCACCCAGAAAACCCAGAATAATCTCCCACCATCAATATCCTTAATTTAATCATGCCTTTGGGCAAGTTGTTTGTACTGGAGTCCAAACTGTTCCTTTTGAGACTGGCAATACCATTTTATAAATTGAATGACATTTACATCACTCTAATTCATCAGCTTACCATTTGATAAACTGTTATCAATAGCTGTCCTAAACCTGCTAAAAGCATTAAAGGAGAGGAAGAGGAGGGGTGAACAATGCATCACATGCCATTCCTAAGCCAGCACTGTGAATTATTTATCTTAGTTTCCCACAGGACCAGGGCTCATAGAAGAAGTTTGAAATATCAATTTAGGAATAAAATTTGGATAGGCAGAGTACAGTTCCAGCAATCACCAAATCTTTGCCCTACTCTTGTGATCAGATCCCTTATTCTTATCTCATATCTCAACTATGTCTAGACATGTTATAGAAAACAACCAGATTTGGACAACCATACTTCTCTGCTTTATTATAAGATGCAGGTATCTTTGAAATCATAAGGTTGTAGCAACCTAACTTAACCATCATTTCTAAGGGATCAACTTAACTGTTACTTTATTAGAGAATAAACACCACAGCCACCTAAAAACATGTCCACATAATAAAATGTGCCAGGTTCCTTTGAACAATGGTAATACATATCACTTTGGTTGAGGTCTGATAGATAACTCTGCCCCATGAGGGCTTTAGCTCAACGGAACTTACACGGTTGTCATATCAGGACCCAGTTGGCATGGCACCTATCGGTTTCCTTAGGCCCACCTGCTCTTTTTGAGTGTTAAGAACACAAACTCTATTGTATCCATACATGGTATTCTTTCCTCTATTCATTTTGTGCAACACTGTAGTTTGCAGTTACGCTAAACAATAGGGAAACACACAAGTGCTTAAAGAATGGCAGGACCCAAATGATTTATAGAGGGATTTATGGAAAGCTGTAGAGTGAAACAATAGATAAAATAAAAGAAGTGTTTGAAGCCATCTTCCCACTAACAGTTTATGGAAAGTTTAGTATTGCAGCTGCCCAGGAAGCCTAATTATTTTGGTCTCTGTGGATTTACAGAACATATAGTTGCATATAACAGAGAAAATAAAGCAAGTGGCAAAACAGTAAAAGACAAATATTTTCTCTTCATTCCAGATATATAAATAAAGTCCTTGCCTTGTGAAGAATTACACAAATTCAATAAAGAATGGAAAACAGTAAGCTCTGCTTTCAGTATCACATAAAGTATGTTTTCAAATAAAACAGAAATGTGTATAATTAAATACCTTACTGCTATCATAATGATGCAAGAAAAATGTTGAAGAAAAATATGAAATGAGAAGAATTTAAATTTGTCAAAGATCATAAAGATTTAGAAATCACTGCCTATCATAACTGCATATTAAAATTTGATATGCATATTATTACAATAGTTGGAATATAAGGTCATTCTTATAAATTATTCTAAAATGATTTAGGAAGCACAAGTATATTGATCTCAAAATACCAATGTAATAGGCAAAAAAGTAGATAGAAAAGTAGCATATTTTTGTAGTACTTTAAAGTATTTGCCTCAGATTTAAGTGTTTACTCTGTTATTATGTTTAGTGATTCAAGACAAGGAACATTTCTGAAATTATTTAAAAGTGTATCGATATACCAATAAAATGAAGCAATTGTTATTTACCGTGAATGGACCCCTTTCATGCACATGAATAAAACTTCTTTAGAGTATCAGGAAACTGGTGCTCCTTTATTTTTTAATCACCCCCTTGTAGATTTGCCAGAACTGCTCATACAATAGAGTCCTCTCCAACTATTTTTTAAAACTTGATTGCTGCAGAATACCAGTAAAATGACAGAAAAAAAAAACAATGAAAAGGGATGAAGTTCCAACCCTGGTTAGGATGTAGAAGGACATGAAAGAGCATCAGTCCTGATGAAACAACAAGTCTGAAAAACAGAAAGAGGTGTCCCCATCTTGGCGAGGCAAGCTAGCTGGTTTGAGGTGTAGCATCTTTGAGTTCTTGAAATTTCCGGGTATTATGAAGTATTTGGTACCAGAAATCATCTAGAAGAAATCACAGGAAGCACTGAACTCATTGCAATTGATAAACACATCCTGGGGCTTTGCCATTAAGCATGGACCATGGTTCACATTCTAGTCTACACTCTCTCCCACACGGTTCTGCATGTCCTGTGATGATATAAAATGTTCTATATCTATCGTTGCAATGTCACTCAGGACGATTCCCAAATCCCGAAAAAGTCCCTGTATTACAACTGTTTTTCCCTCTCCCTATCCCCAAGGCCTCCAGTGGCCACTGGCTCCACATCAATGTTGTAATTTCTTCCATTGCTAGAATCACAATGTCTATGGTAGAATACCAGTAAGTCCACTCTTGTCCATAGCTCTTCCCCCAATCCTGAGGATTCTGGGATGATGATGTCCACTCCACCTCCAATTGAGAGGGGGCTTATATCTCATGGGGAAGATGAATGGGACTATTCTGCCTGCAGCTACAGACTCTCTCCATTCCCTGTGGCAGCCGTTGTCCATCATCATCTCCCCATCACTTGTCCTGTGTGAGTACAATGAGCTAAAGAGTAGGTGTTGCAGCTCCACAGAGGTTCCTGGCCCAGATACCATATGGACAGCCCAAATACTCGAGTCTCTGGACCTACATCTGCAAACTCCAGCACCAAGTATAGGTTTAAATAGAAGGGACAGATGAGTCATGTGCAGGGAAGAAATAATTGAGTCCAACTCTGTCACTCTCAGGAGCACAAACTTCAAAGTAGGGCCCACTGGCAAGGCACCAAACTCCGGAGCTATCTGCCCTGACCACAGGACCTGTGTGTCTCCAGATCCTTCAGGAGCCCCACTATTTGCGGTGGCATCCACCTTGGAAATCTATGAGATCCTGCTGAGATGTGCATGAGCGTTACCTCTGGGATGACCTCCCGACTCACTTTGAAGTCTCTTAGCCATATAAACTCATTTGTCTTTACCTTTTCCCCCTTTTATTCAGGTCTTTTTCTAGTTGCATTGGTAGTTGGTGCTTGGTAGCAATCCCTCGGTGCCAGGGAGGCTCATGTCCCACGCTGGTGGGAAGGTAATGCATTCAATATGCTGAGATTGGCTTAGAGAGAGGCCACATTTGAGCAACAAGGAGGCTCTCAGGAGGCAACCCTTAGGCACCCCATAACAATAGGCTAAGTTTCAATTTCAAGAGCAAAGACTCCTAAGCCTAGTCATCAATATCAAGGGCCCATCAGTGGATCATCCTCCTCCTGTTACTGTCCCTGCATTGGGGGGACTGTTGCTGCTCCCTTAGAGAATGTGGCAGAGCTTTCCAGGATGGGAATTCAGTATTCTCTCATTTATTGTGTGTCTCCACCCACTGTGACAAT
>JAQZBX010020214.1:0-22694 GCA_029593785.1 Cabassous unicinctus
CCTAACTTATAAAATCTCCTGGCTGAGGTTACAGCAAACTCTTAGGTGACACATTTTGTCAACTTTGGAGGACACTTAATTGGGAATCATCCACCATTTTAAGCCACCCTCCCCTAGCAAACATTTTGCTTTGAGCCAGACAAAGACGGGATGCCATTCAGACTATTAAAAGACACTGGCCAGCGTTCACATACCTCAATAATCCTGTCATGAATTTGCAGGCCTCCTTCTTTGGCTGCGGGCCCACTGTCAACGACTTTGGATACAAAGATTCCTTCACTGGATGATCCATCTTGGTTGTCCTTTGGGTTAAAAAAACACACACATGAATGCTAGGCATTAGGCTGGTCATGAAAATACAGCTTATACTCTGGAAATAGTAAATGATTCTTGCCTGTGTCAAGAGTGGTAATGAGATACAAACTTTGTTTTCCCTAATTATTGTTTAAAACTAAAATTAACACACACACGGTAAAATCATTCAAATCAAAAGGTATAAAATGGTAAGCCTCTCCCATTCCTAAGCCATTGTCTTCCATCCCCTGTGAAACATCTATGTGCAGTTTATACATCCTCCCTAAAACCTTTTAATGCATCACCCTCCTAAACAAGGGATCAGTTCCTTTTTTATGCACAAAAATGGGATTATGTGCTCTTGGGTACCTTGCCTCTCTCATTTAACTCTTTAAAAATCTTGTTCTTCCACTCATCAGTCCCACATATCTACCTCACTTCTTTAAATGGCTGAACAGCATCCCAACATACAGATAATTAACACTGCTTCCAGTTGCTGCTCTCATAGACAATGTTGTGAGAATACCCTCTGTAGCAGTTTGATAATGTTTATGAATTCCAAAAATAGATATTGGATTCTGTTTGTGAACTAGTCTGTTCCTCTGGGCATATTAGATTGGATTGGATTCAGAGGTTTCACTTTTACTTGATTAAATAATGATTAAGGCTTTGAATGGGCCACTTCAGTAGGAAGTTGAGTCCCCACCCCCTTTTTACAGAGAAAAGGACCTGGCAGAGGAGAAAGTTAGGATTTTGATCCTGGAGCCCAGGAAGTAAGCACACAGAGAAGCAGATACATGAGAAAAGAGAGAAGGCTCCATTAGACCTGGCAGAGGCCCCGGGAAGAGAGACAAGCCGTTCACCTGATAATTACAGCTGGCCTTGTGGAGAGAAACGAGCCCAGGAGAGAGATAAGACTTGTCCCAGTCTGCGGCTGAGATTGGAAGCAGCTGGGACCACAGAGCCTTGGGAGGAGGAGGAAAACTGAGCCATGGCAGACATCACCCGCCATCTTGCATCAACACATGTCAACAGACTCCGGGTGAGAAAGCACCTCTTATGATACCTTGAGTTGGACTCTTTAGGGCCTTGTGACTGTAAGCTTCTGCCCCAAATAAATACCCTTTATAAAAACTAACCGATTTCTGGTATTTTGCATCAGCACCCCTTTGGCTGACTAATAAACCCTCCCTACCTGTATTTTGGCAAAACATTGCTGGTGTTTACATAGGGCAAATCCTTAGCAAGGCAATGATAGGGTCAAAGGATATGTACATTTGATAGATACTGCCAAATTGCCCTCCTGAGAGTTTGTACTAGGAGTTCATCAGACAGAGTATTTTCCCACATCTTCACCAACACAAAGTATTATCAGGCTTTTAAATATCTAATAATCTGTTATAATGAAAATAGTTATTTTACTGTTGTTCTGATTTCCATTAGGAAAGTGCTGCTCCTGCCACCCCTTGCCCAGTCCTAATAAATTCTGATCTCCAATCTCAAATCCCTTTAGATCTTTGAATTAAAAGTCAGGACTGAAACTTTCTGGGAAAGAAGACAGATAACTACTAAAACTACTTCCTTTTCTTAAAATCAAAAGACTCCAGTAAGCTCATGAAAAAATAAAATAAAATCACACAGCTTGCTCATGAATGTCTTTCCAAATAGCCCTGTGATGAATTCTCTCCAAGTGTGTGGACTAAATTTCTAGTGATTAACAGACAGGTTTATAACTTAAACAGCACGAGCATGTGTTGTTTCCAAACAAAACCATTTGAAAAATAAGTTCAGGGTGTTCCACAAAAAAGTCCCAAATCTACCATCATGGTAACCTCCTTGCCTTAATGCCATAAGAAGACCTAACGTAAATATACACAAATTCCTTTTATTAAAAAATAACTATGAAAATTCATTTTCCTCTTTAAACAGCAAAAACAAAAAAACACCACCCTATATTTTAAAGAGGAAAAGGGATGACTCTGAATGTGGTTCAATTTAGCCCTTCAAAACACAGCAGCAGTAACCGAGCTTACGAAAATGCACATTCTCCACTTCTACACTCACTCACTCTCTGGCTCTCTCTCTCACACTCACATACACTCACAGTAAAATGTTATAAATATAATTCATCAAAAGGAACCAAAATCATAACCTAAAATGAGCATTAAGTGTTTTTCCCAACATTAATCCCCATGTGACAAAGATATATTTCTAACTGCCATCTGGATTTCATCAACACTCTTCCAAGAGAAGGGTCACCAAAACCGAGGGTGCTGTGTTAGATCAACTAGCCTCAGAAGGCATCCCTGCCTAGCATTACAGGGCTCTGCACAGGCCTACTCCACAATAACCCTTTACAGTCTGAATATCTATGTGGCCTCCTTTCTCTTTCACAGCAGCCTTACTAATGCACCAGTCCAAACATATTTGTGGAGTTCCCCACATGCATGAGTTCCACAACTCAAATGAAAGTACAAAGCCACACAACAGCTTCTATTTACTGAGTACAAACTAAGTTCCAGGTATGCAGTGATAGTTCTATGTATATTATTTAATCCTCAGAATAATCCCAAGAAGTACTATTATCCACGTCATAGATGAAAAAAGCCTGAGACTGAGAGACGTTAAGTAACTTACCTAAAGTCATACAGCTAAGAAGTGGCACAAGTGGGTTTCAAATTTAGGATGGTTGATTCTTTTGCATGTGCTCTGTGTGCACTGCTGTCTCCCATTGAGAAAACACTCACAAATACACATGAATTCAGAAGTGCAACATTCCAGGCTATGGAATATTCCACTAGAGGAACTTAAAAAGTCTCAGTGGACCACAAAGGATTTACGAACAAGCCTGAGTTCTCTAAAAGGTGATGTCAATATATCAAATGAAAAAAGATCTATTTACCCTGATTTAACTGCTTTGCATTTCTTGGCTATAGAGGAAGAGGGAGAAAGGGAATGGGATTTTTGGCTTCAGTTTGTTCTTAAGGAGCATCAGAAAGTTCAAGCAAAAATCGGAGAGGAACAAGCAAAACCTAACACCAGATTTAAGTTAAATTAAGACAGGGACAGAGATGGGGAGTGAGGGCAGATGCAAAAAATACGGAAAGCACAAAATCAAAGAAAACCAGATCAAATCCATTCTTGATAGGTACATTTTTCTCTTAAAATACATCTCTTTATTCTTAGTTTGTTTGGCTCCTCTCCTTACACATTTGTTTATTAACGTGACCTAAAATAATTTGGGTTTTATTTTGTTTTGCTGGTTTGAAGGAAAGAAAAATGAAAGTGACTGTTTCCATCTCAAGGGTACCTGACAACGAAGTACACTTGCCAAGGTCTGATACACCAGCTTCTCTTTAGGGATATGAGAGCTAAAATGAATGCTGTGAGTTGTGCTAAGAGTATTACTCTTAGCAATGTATCATGCAACAAAAGCCTTATGTCAGAGCCCTCTGGCTAGACTATTTCACAACCTAACCAAGCAGCTAACACAGGAATTCCTTGGGAAACACTCACGTCATCTGAACTGCTTTGCACTTCCAGTAACTTAACAATGTGTGTCCACTGTTGCTCATCTTGGCTTTTTAGTATGTTCTCGATGACCTCCCAGATTTTCCGGACAACAGTGCAGAATGCATTTTGGTTTCATTGTGCTACTTGAGTTCTTTTTTGTTTTAAACCAATATGACAAACACACCTATGATCTATGGAATTAAATTTTCTTCTGGGGCACAAGCATGTAGCTCCTGCACAAAAGAACATGTAACTTGACAACATTTATCAAAGCTACAAAACTCGGTCTTCTTTTTTCACTTAAGTCACCCTTTTTTTTTTTTTTTATTTTACCGGGAGATCCCGGGGATCGAACTCAGGTCCCTCCATATGGGAGACGGACATCCAACCATTTGAGCCACATCCGCCCCCTAAGTCACCCTTTTAAAGGACAAAGAAAACCTAAAACATGCTCTTTAACAAGCATCAGGTAGAGCTGTATTCCAGTGAGGCTGGGAGTGTCGCTTCAGCCCTGGTGAGGTGCAGAAACCAATCACCACCTTCACTGGCAGCTTCGGCATTAACATACCAGATATGCCAACAATTAACAAACTATACACACGCCTCTCCATTTCAAGAGGTTTTCAAACACTGGGTTCTCTTTCCCTAAAGACACTTTGGTGTGGCTAGACCTGACGCAGAAAACAGACTAGCCTTGCTTGTTTGGGCTCTTTCAGCTGCAGAAGCCTCTGAAACAATGAAGTGAATCTGAGTTTATTGAAGAAGTTTCTAAAAATTGATAATGGGGGTGGGAGTGGAGAAGGAAAACTAGTTATGAAGGTAAACTAAGTACAACCAACTCTCCATCATATATGCTAAATGGAAAAACATGCTCTTGCCGACAAGTCAGAGATCATGGGTTCAAGTCTCCCTCCTGGTGTTCCCTGGGTGACGAACCTGGTCAATTACTCAAACTCTCTGAGTCCCACTTTGCTCCCTGACAGATTTGAATGTGAATTTCTGGAGGAGATGCTGATGATAAATGGGGTGGCCAAAGAGATGTGGTGGGAGGAAAAAGGAAAGGGATGCAATAATCCACAAATTAGGAATCCCTCCCTAACTGACTAATGAAGAGTTGACAGCACAACTCAGAAGACCAGACTTCCAGTCTGGTTACCCTTTCTCTAGTTCAGCTAGGAGGGTGTAAATGGGTAGGCAAAATGTGTCAACTTGGCCAGGTAATGGTGCCCAGTTGTCTGGTCAGGCGAATTTTAATACAAGGGCATTTCATGGACTCTAACCATCAGTGAATTGATTGCATAGATGGCTGACTACATCTACCATCAACTAAGGAGATCGCTGCCAGCAATGAGCAACATCTCATCCAATTATCCGAAGGCCTTAAAGGGGGAAGTGATTTCAGCACTGAGGGAGAGAATTCCCATCTCTACCTCAGACAGTCAGAGTCTCCTGGGAACTCATCAAGGACCTTCATTAGAGGCCCTGGTCTGCAGCCTGCCTTGCAGAATTTGGACTTGTGCTGCACAACCAAAAGTGCACCCAAAAAGCTAAACAGTTTAGATTTACTGTTGTATTACTAAGACAATGCTCTTCTAGGAGACCACGACTAAATAAAAAGCCCTGAGTGTCAGGATATTAAATAAACAATGAAATCTCTAATTACAGTAAACAGAATGAAGTGGGCAAGGTTTCCTACTCCTCACCCTCCAAACCTTGAACCCTCTCTGCCAGCCACACCAGTAAAGAGAAAAACACATTTTAGCAATTAACATACCATGCAGGGCCTCCCTCCAATAATATTGAATCCCAGAGAGCCGGAGTCCCGATGCAGGACAAGAGTCAGGTTTTTGGTTTCTTCACCCTGCAGGAAACAAATGGTTCAAAATTCTATTTACAAACAGGAAATAGGTGATGGGAATTTTCTTTCCATCTAAGTGGACACATAGATTACTTAGTTGATCATTTAAAAATCCTACATCTCTTAGGACGTTTAACCAAGGAACGCTTTTGGAGCCCAAGTTGAAACTATGCCCAGTGCGTAGGAGGTTACAAACACGCCTAGCTGCCATCTAACCCTAGAATGACCACATAAGAATGTTTGCCGATGTCCAGACACGCCTGATGAATATTTTCTATCAATGACTCCTTGGTCTGCAAATGCATCTTTCCTTTGTCAGGCCCATCCCATGCATTGGCTGTCTAGACAGCAACTCCCTGTTTGTTTCTCGACATTCTCAACAACAGCATTCATATCACGAAAGGTTCAAATAGCAATCCTCACGGATGTTTGAGCGCATGCAGGGCCCATCAATAGTGATCTGTGTTTGGGAGATTTGGGGCTGGGGGGTGGGGATATAGTGCCTGAAAATTCAGCTGCACACATAGAGGGAAAACAGAAAATCCTGAATCTCCCGCAAAGGGGGAGGGGGCATTTTGACAAAGTAATTACTGTCCAATCCATCTGAGATGCAGGGCTGTCTGACAGAAAACACTCTGTTTAGGGGTGGTAGTTGTGAACCTCTTTAAATGAAACACATAGAAATCAACCAGGCAGGTCACACAGGAGCAATGTGCAGTCGAAAGTGGGTGCCAGGACCCCTCAGCTAACACTCTCACATAACAGGCAGCCAGGTAAAAATAGACTTAACCTTCTGAGCAAACTGCTGCTTAATAATCTCAGATATAAACATTAAATTCTCTGATACACCTTTGAAGTGTTTCCAACTACATATGAATGACAGGCAAAACTCAAAATTCCACATTATGCATGGCTGTTCTGTAAACCTACAACTTCTCTAATAAAGAAAAATAATAAATACATACATAAATGAGAAAGAACGGGGAAAAAAATCTCCATATGTACTGACTACAAACTTGAATCTGCTGGACTCACCTTTTCTGTTTGAACCTACTTTATATTAAGTTATTGTGTTTTTTTTTTAAAGACTGGCAGCTTATTGCAAAAGATTTTTTTTTTTTATTTACTGTTTCCTGATAAAACTTTCATCTTACAACTTTGAGGAAATAAACGGCAATGTTTGAACAGCTTTGGCACGTCCACATCGGTAAAGGAAACCACCATTTCTGACCTGTAGCGCTCAGTGATTTTTCTGGAGCACTGCTTCATTTATTGCTGTAGTTGTCAGTGTGTGACTCTCATTCCACATCTGGCCAGGAAAACTGTGCACAACAGAACCAAACTTAATGACTGAAAAGGAATGGGCTTCACTGTGTAGAAAACATCTCCCTGCTTAAAATTCTTAGTAGCCACAGCTCTTTCTCGTGACTAGTGTACACCAGAATTCAGAATATTTTGAAAAATTTCATATGAGCCTAATTAGCAATTACTAAAACCCTGTAAAAAAATGACAACTTATCATTAGAGAAAGTCAGTTAGCTTCTGATGAAAGAACTGGATATCATAAGAACAACACAATAAATTATGCATTTCTGAAGGATTACTTACTAGATATATAAATCAGTATTTTAATATAAGTAGAAATAATAGCTTTTGTCAAGCTACTGTATCTAACAAAAGATAGCATAAGAGTCTTCTCAAACGACAGTCCCTTTTATTGATTTTTTTTAATGTGTCAAAAAGTACCACCAAACGCATCTATCAACACTACCATCTTTACAACTATCTAGTTTGGGCGCAAACAAGTTAATAGGCAATAACTTTCATTGGTGTAACAGAAAGAAAATTCAGAACGAACCTAATAGTTTTGACTAAACATGATGACTAAACATGATGATTCTCAAACTGAAACCATATATAACTTTCTGCCTAGGAAACAGAAAATCTTGGTAAATTCATTTCTTGTTTTGCTATCTTAGAGTAAAAAAGTTAGAAATAAATGGGAATTTGAGCAAGTTATCTTACATGCCTTGTTTCATAACTAACCAATGATAGAAATTGCACAGGAATCCAAGGCAGATGGCTTTGACAATTTCAAATGATGCACAAAGAATGCACAATCACATGATTTAAAAGACTAGTTTCATACCTACTATATGAGAACCACTTATTCTAAAATTAAAAATTGAAGGCAAAAGAAAGCAAAAAAAGATGTTATTACACCGTATTAACAATGCTAAGAGCTAATGCTTACTGACTGCAGGCTATGTGCTAGAAATGATCCTAAAGCATTTAAGTGCTTTATTTCATTTAATCAACCTCATACTGGCACTATTACTGTCCCTATGATACAGGTGGGAAGACCAAGAGAGAGTCATTAAGAAACGTGTCCAAGGTCAAAGAGCTAGTCAAAGGTTAAGCTGGGATTCAAACACATACTTTCCAAATTCTAGACCTTACTCTTCTACACTACTTATTTTTAGTGTGGGATGTAGAAAAGAATTCCATATAGGCTGGCAACATCTACGGTTCTGCCCAAGACAGTTCAATTGAAGAAGTTTCAGAAAAATGAAATTCATTACAATGAGGTCTTTCCCAGGAGACCAATGTCAGAACAAACTCCAAACTGTTTACTGAACTATTTATCGCAAAAGATTAAATCTAGGATGCCCAAGGGCACCTATGTCTAGCCCTGGCCTCAAAGATCTCCCTCAAGATGGGGCAATGCTTGAAACACAACATTCATCAGCTGAAAAGCAGTTTCAAAGAAAGTTCTGGAACAATCAAGCTGACCTTCCTAGTCAGATCCAATTGCTGAGAAAAAGAAGGGGGTGTTCCCACTTCTTACAAGCATCTTGATCTGGTCTAGTCCAGGAGGGTTAGGCAGCCATGGCTTTAGGTGGCAGCATTGCCTATTTTAGGGTTGAGTTACAGGAGTAAATGACCATGTGGACAATTCAACACAGGATGCTAGGATGGATAAAATAAAAAGAGGCAAGCTCAGTCTAGACAGAATTCCTCTCATTTCTCCAACTAATTACCAGAGGTCACTGTCTAGTCTCTGATACCCTGTGCTCGATTCTTGTTTTTCTTTTCCACTCTCCTCCCCGCAAACAACTTTAACTACTTCCGTTTTATTTCTAATTTTTCAGAAGACATATGAATACAGAATTTAAACACAGGACTTCATATATAAGCATATCATCTTTAATGTTATGTTAACATTAATCCCTGCTTAATGCTTCAGGATGAAAGCCATTTAAAAGATCCTCACTCAATTTTATTCCACCAATTGAAGAAACTTATACATGGGAATATGGGATAAGGGCAAAGGCTCCTATCGGCGCTGCTTTCCAAACTGTTTACAGACATTGTGTTAACAGTGCCATCTTCCATCCCAAAGAAAACTGAACCAATGTTCATCTGTTTTAGTAGTTACTATAATGCACACTTTGAAAATTTCTCAATGCCTGATGCAGTAAAACAAAGATGAGAAAGAGTTCCAGTGTCTCTGGCGATGGTCTGTGTGTCAAGCACTTCATATTAACATCTTAGCTGGCACACAGGCCCTCTGAAGCAGACATTATATCAATGTTCTGTATTTAGGGAAAGTGAGGCTCAGAGAAGTTCATTCGCTTGCTCACGATCACTCAGCTGTAAAGTGGGAGAACCAGGATTGGGACCCAGTTCCACTGAACTTCAAAATCCATGATCCCTGTAATATGCTGTGAATTTTCAAACCCTGCTTTAAATCCCCCTACCTGAAAACCTTCACATTAAAATATCATGAAAGGTTAAATGATTTTTTTTTTCCAGAGTTTTAAGCATGGCTGCTTTGACTATAAAATAATGGTTGCAAAGATGATCTATTATACGCCAAAGAGTATCTATCTTAAGAGTAGGTATTATTCTCCTAAATGGCGAACCGTATAATAGTTAAGATCTTGGATTCCAGAGTCAGAACTGAGATCGGTTTTCTCATCCATAGAACAGGGATACTAATAGCGTCTTCTGACCTCACGGGGCTACTATGAGGCATGAATGACAGTTAATACCCACAAAGCACCTTTATAAGGTACAGGGCCAACAGTAAGCATTCAAGACTCAAGCAAGGCCAAGTGCTGGGATAAATTACTCTTCCACGAAAACCAAGCAATGGAGACTCTACACTATTCCAGCTAAAGCAAGTTTTGGAGTGTGGGTCCTGAAATTTAAAAAAAAAAAAAAAAGACAGTTATATAATCATCTTACCATTTCACTAGGGATGGGACTAATTCCACATACGCATCCCCCTTCCCCCCCCAAAAAAAACAAAACTGGAGACAGACTGGCTCATTCTAGGAGATTGCTGGACTAAGTGCTTGGTGGATAGTCTTTATCCTGGAGGTAGCAGAGGGACACAAAGAGGAAGAGAAGGGGAGGGCTCAGCCTGGACCTTCTGGGGAGCATGGATGTGACAAGCAATCATACTGACCAGATAGGCTGGGGGCGTGGGAAGGGGAAATAAGGCATATGGCATGGCCAGGTCTGGAAGGAGATGGCCAGGGGAGTAAGGAGGAGATGTTAACTCCTAGCAGGAGAGGAGAAACTTCCAGTCCAAGAAATGGTGGACTTGGATAGGATCGTAGGAGTAGAAGACAGCTGCACAGTTTTGGAGCACATGGCACTTGGGGAAGACACTATGGACTGCTCCAAGTTCCACCAGATCAGTAGGTCTTTGATGGATTGGGAAGAAAACTGAAGTGAATAAAAACAACAACAGAACTGGAGGTAAGAGAGCACCTCCCTGGCAGCTTTACCACAGTTTACCCCTATCCTATTACTCTACCCAGATGTAAATGCCTCTTCCCTCCAGTAGCTAGGACCCAGGAGACCGAGGAGGCCTCACCAAGAGCCAGAGGGTAGGAGTGGAGAAGGAGGACTTATATTCTGGAATCCAGTAATATCAATAGTCTCCTTGGGGCTGGGCCAGAAGCAATAACCAGATCCTCAGTGCCCCTAGTACAAGGGAGTACGGGAGACCTTGAGGTCTTCAGGTTGAGAAAGGCATAGGTATGTTCATCTTGGGAGAAGGGGATGTGTGCATCATCACGACCTGAGCCACGACATGAGCCGTCCAGAACACTTAAACCCGTGAGGCACAAGCAGAAATGCAAGCTCAATTCTCAGTAACATGAAGCTAAATTTGCTTAAATTAAACTTCATCATATTGGAACATGTAACTACTGGATCATTATTAAAATCACCTGAAATGTAATCTGCTCAGCTTCAACTCAAGGTCTAACTGGACAAGAATTTTTCTGGGGGTGGGGGTCACAGTGAAAAAGCAAAAGTGGGATGTACTTTGGCAAAAAAACACCTAATGATGGCTTTTTTTTAAGCATCCAAGAATGTAAACTGTGTTCTGTAGGCAAAATCTCATACTTTTTAGTATTACTCTGTCACTGTCTTCCAAAAGGCCCAAGCTCAGATGCCTGGATGCGTGCCACCTCCTAACTGGCGTGGCGGCCCCCGGAGTCCGTCCATGCCTCCGTCAATGTGGACTCTTTCTAAAAACTCCTTTCTGCCCAGTGACTGGTACTCCCCGATTATCCTTGCTGAGGGACACTCAGATGAGAACTGGCTCCACTTGAAAGTTGCCCAGTGGGGTTTGAGCAAAGTAACTGACAGGCTGCTAGTCAGTGTATCTGGGGTGACAGGACACCTTTCAGCCTCAGATTATGCAAAGCTCTCCAACACTCACACAGCTGGGAAACAGCTCTGTCTGGTGACTAGTGACAAGAAAGAGCTGTAAGTTTGGTTGTCTCCAGGCAAAAATGTGCTGGGGTGGAGGTTACGGGGACAAAGACACAGAGCTGGCTGCCAGAGGTTCTGTGCTAAAGAAATGGGGACAGCTTCACTGTCTGCACTCAGATGCTTCGGTCCTTTCTGTAGTTCAAACTATGTTTTTAATGATGAACCTCTCCCCGTAATTGGAACTCCAGTTCTAATGAAGGGATTCTTTCAGGAAGAACAGAAGAGGAAGCCGTTCAAGCCTAAAACTGAAGAGAGCCACTGGGACAAAGCTTGAAAACACACTGAAAATGAAGACGACAGTCAATGAAGTATTAAAGGATATACCTGCCACTAACAGAGGTGCAAAGAGGATGCAAAGAGAGAAAGGGCATGAGAAAACAGGTGGAAAGGGACAATGACATGGCTTTTCTGAACTCACAATATCCACAGAATATTTGATATTTCCATAAGCCAAATGAGATATTGAAAAATAATATGAAAGTTAATATTTTCAGTATTTCCCTAGGCAAAAAAAAAAAAGTTTTAGTCTGTTGCTATACCTAAACAACCTGAGAAATCCCTAAATGTGTACTTTTCCATTTCCAGGCATTTGATTTCAAATTTGCATGTCTTGCTTTTATCCTGAACTCACCTGTTTTTCTGGAGAACATCGATAAGCAAGGCTTCAACAGAACATAATTTTAAAAAACCCTTCCTTAAAGGACAGAGGGGGTATAGGAACCTAGTTTGTGTGTACTACTGAAGTTAGATTGGTATCAAAGAAAACGAGAATGTTATAGATTTAGGATGTTAAATGTAAGCCCCACGGTAACTACAAAGAAATTATCAAAGGATATGCAAGCTCATGGAGTACAGGCTGCCAGGGTGCAGAGCAGGGGGAATATGATTAATCCCACTGAATGATATGCTTGAGAGTGGTTGAGCTGGGAAAGTTTATGTTGAAAGAGCAAGAGACAATGACAATTAAAGGCAATGCATGATTCTGGAATGGATCACGTCCCGATGCCTAGCGCCTAGCGAGAAGAAAAGGCTTAGACACATTACTGCAACATGTGAAAAAATTAGAATATCAACTGTAAGCTTTATTTATATCAATGATAGTTTCTTGAACTTGGTAACTGCATTTAAGATGGTTACATAAGTAAATAACCTTGTTCTTAGGAAATGTACATGGCAGTACCATGTGTGCAAGGTACATTATGTACAAAACCTACATTCAAGTGAGAAAGAGTGAGAGAGAAAGGAAAGAAAGAGGGAAAGAGCAAATGTGGCAAAATGTTAAAACCGGTGGATCTGGATATCTGAGAGGTTAGGGGTATAGGTTGGAGTTCTCTGTATGGGGTTTGTATTATCTTTGTAACTGTCCTATAAGTTTGAAAGTATTTCAAAATAAAAAGTTTTTAAAAATCACCTTAAGATTCTGCAGCACCTTAACATGTCCAAGTGATAGACTAAGGGATAGTTTGAGTTTTTTTAATTTAAACTCCCATTTACGTAACCTGAGGCATTTATTCCCCAAATCAGAAAGAAAGCAAAGGCTAGTTGACTGCAAATAGTTAAGTTCCTCTTATAGGAGGTGGGAGCGTTGCCTGGCCAACGTCTCATTAGCTTTGTCCATTTGTGTTGGACAAACACACACGCACTACACATTCACAGATTCCTGGCACCCCCACCTTATTCATGGCCTTTAAGCTACTCTTTAATACATCTTACCTGAGAGTTTCTACCTAGAGGCAGTGAAACTGATGGTAATATCCCTCTTTTGCACTTTTTCACACTGCTAAAAACAGAGGCTAAAAATCCACAGAAGAGGTCATTCAGGAGCAGCACAAAATACAATAAAACTGTGAACCTCTGAGTAAAAATAGCTTTCCTTCTTTTCCATGACAACCATGTCCAACCTCTAATGCTTCTTCAGCAATTTATTAGAACACTCTCTAAAAACCACCAGGTGCTAGTCACTACCAAATGTTCAACAAGGACCTGATAAGCCTTACTGGGCACTTCACACACGTCCTCTCAGTTAATCCTGATGACAGCCTGCTCGGCAGGAATACTATCATCCCATTTTAGAGATGAGGCCATTAAGGCTTAGAGGAGGTAGAGGGTGGACACAGAGCCCCTTGACAAGAGGGCAGAGGGAGAACATGAGCCGCAATATCACCTGGGGTCTGGGCAGTAGCCGCACACAGCAGGGCAGCTCTGTCCGGGACATCCCACAGCCTGCTTGTCCACTGGAGGTGTGGCTCCAACCCTGCCCCACATCCAGAGGGGACCTCATCCCTCTCCCGAGTCATGTGCAGCAAAGTCCCAGGCCCCTGAAAAGAGCTTTTAGCAAAATTCTGAGGTTGAGGCCTCTCTGCACATCCATCGCCCATGGCCAGGGAAAATCTTCTGGGGCATGGGGCTGCTGCTGGGTCCCTCACACACAGGGTACACGGCATCTCTGTTCCTTAGGATGCTCGGCCCATCTGTTAGTTATTTTCTTTACAAGAGTAATCATCATGTTACACCACTTCCCCTTATTGGAACAGGCTTATTAGAACACCGTTAGTCGCAGGGGACAGAGGCTAACCCATGACTAAAAAGCTGGAGTGAGAAAAGAGCACAAGTGGGTGTCTGATTGACCCCAAGGGTTAAAGCTGCTTCGGTTTATCTCTGCATCCACCAGTGCCCACCATAACACCTGGCAGGTGGTGGAAAAGAACTTGAGGACTTGAACCTAGTGACTACTCAGGAAGAATTTAACTTAGCTCCTATTGTTAACTACTCTTAACATAACTAAGATAAAAAAAATTAAAGAGATGAGCTGTGATTTCATGAGAGACACCATTTCCTTATTTTCTTTTTATTTATTTTGCTTAAGTCTCTTTTATGGCCAGGATCTGTTTTGTTTTCTATTCAATGGGCTCTCCACCAGACCCATGAAAATGGAAATTATGGCATGGGATGAACATATTTCATCTGCATGGACAAGGAGCCATTGGACAAACTAAAATGAGCCAAAGGAAGACCCTGGGCAAGTCAGTTAGCCTTCTGAGTCTGTGCTTTTCCATCTGTACTAGGAAGGGTAACGGGTCTTTGGTAATAGTATCTACCTCACAGGGTCTTTCTGAGGACGAAATAAAATAACACATCTAAACACCAGTCCATATAGTGCTCGGCATGTACAACAACAATCTTTAGGAAGTCAGAGGGGACAGAAGCTGGTAGAAAATCTTTTTCTTATTTTGGTAACAGAGTATGAGCTTGGACTCAGGTAACGCTGGGTTCAAATCCCAGCTCTACACCTAGAATCTGTATAACTTTTGGTCTTAAGCTAACTGGTTTTATAACCTGCTCTCCCTACCAAATAATACCTAATGAAGAAGATGAAGAAATTAATGTATGCACACATATAAAGCACCCACAGCATCTAATACCCAGTGGAAATCAATGAAGATTAGTTTATTTCCTTTTAAGCTCCTTGGTCTATACTCCAATGCATAACTGCCTTATAGATTTTTTTACTTCTCAAATATTTTTACAGAGAGGCAAGCATCATTTCTGAACACAGAAAGAACCACTACAAATAAATCACAACACAATTCCCAATCCGACCTGTCCAGTTGTGATCATTTAATCCAGTATAGCTGGTTAACACATATGTAAAGCAAGTCATGATTTTCTTATAAACCACTGAAATGAAATGGACATGACAGCTTATAATTCCCTTAGCTGAGCCAGGCTGCTCTGTTAGAACTATGGAATAGTTATTTGTTGAAGCTTTTCAGAACCAGAAAATATACTGAATGTTGAACACTCTGATAGATACAGGTCAAGGATTCTGCACATCTGGAACACCTTTTGATGCAATTTTCTATTAGATTTACTTATCTTCAGGAGTAGGGAAATATAGTTACTGGGAATTGGGGCTTTATATATCTTGATCTGGGTGAGTCTAGTGGAACAACACAAAACAATTTTGTTAACTTGGGAGTCACAGAGAAATGCATTTAAAAAAAAAAAAAATACAAGCCCACTCTTGGTAGGCAATCGGAAAAGTGTCGCTAGCCAACATTACAGCATTAGGATTTTGAATTCATCCACTCAAATACATACCAAGAGCTACATTGCATGTAGCAATATATCTACTGCTGGGTCAGAGCCCTGAACAAGATAACCATGATCCCTGCCAGGGAGAGAGATAATAAATGACTCACCCCAATTATTTAGCTGCGATAAATGCCAGGAGAGAGGAGTATCAAAGTGAAAGTCTCAGGGCCCCAGACCAGCCTGTGAAGTTAGAGAGGGCTTCCTGGAGGTAGTGGTGCTGGAGCTGAGATGGGAAGGACAGACGGGTTACCCAGTGATGAACAGGAGTAGTTCAGAGGGAAGAGCAAAGACCCAGAGGCAGAGATGAGCTTAGATGCATATTCACAGAACTGCCAGAGACCAGTGGGGCTAGGAGGAGAGAATAAAGAGGGGACAGGGACACGGAGGCAAAGGCTGGCGGGGTCCACAGTGTGCTGGACCTTATATCCACCCAAGCGAGCCTGGAAGGCATAGAAGGACTGAAGAATGGAGAGTGATATCAGATTTACATTCCTGCTGCCAGGTAAAGAATGGACTGAAGAGGAGCAAGACAGTAGGTGGAGAGAGCAGCTGCTGTGGTCCAGGGAAGGGATGATGGTAGTTGAAACCAGTGTTCTCCACCAGGGCCAATTTTGCCCCCAAGGAGACATTTGCCAATGAATGAAGACAATTTTCATGGTCACGACTGAGAGGCAGGGAGGTGGGGGGGGGGGGAGTATTGCTGCTGGCATCCAGTGAGTCGAGGCCAGGAATGCTGTTAAACATCCTACAATGCACAGAACACCTCCTCAAAATAACTATCCATTACCAAATGTCAACAGCACTGAGGTTAAGAAGCCCTGTTTCAGGCCGATGTGCTCATTTGGCAGGGATGGCGAGCAGGTATTAGGAGGTAAAACCAACAGGACTTAGTGGCAGACAGAGCAGGAGTGACAAAGCAGAAGGTATATAGGGATGGGTCCCAAGCTTCTCAACAAATCCACGGAAAGCTATGTGCAGAACTTTTCCTCTCCTGGGACACAAAAACAAAACCGTTTTTTGCTCTTGAATACTTTTGCTTTTAGAATCAGGTGGGTAAAAGTCATGGTGGGAAATTGAGGCTGGGAGCAAAACTCTTTAACTTACCTAAGTGTAGCGTCACCAAGACTTGCAGCTTCAGAGCTGTCAGAGATGCCTTTCCAGGCTATGGTTATCTAATAATTGCTAGGCAGTCTGGTCTTTCTTAAAACATTCAGGAAAGGTGTTTAGACAGTGACCAGAAAAAGCATCACTGGCTGGAGGAGACAGATGAATGCTGGGCCTGTGTCTGTACTTGAGCCCAAATTCTTCATCTAGCTCAGGGGCTGTTCAAAGTGTGATGAGTGGACTAGCATCCCCAGGCAGCTTGTTAGTAATGCAGAATCGCAGGCCTACTCGGCCCTATTGGATCAGAATCTCCAGGGGCAGGATTGAGGCATCTGAGTGTTTCAATAAGCTGCCCAGGTGATTTTGATCACGCTAAAGTTTGAGAAGCCCTGATCTCACTCACATTTTAGAAGAGAAGGCCTGTGTGTACAGCAAAGTACTCAGCAGTTGTCAACAAGCAGAAACTAAGATCATTTAAATGATGCCAGATAGTTTTATGGAACAAATTCTAGGCCTTAAAGAGCTAGTCGTATCTAAAATCTTCTGAGTGTTTATGTATTTCAGCTTACTACAGAGAGGTAAAAATTAGGATTTATTAAAAAAAAAAAAAATAAGTGTTGTACATAAGAGTTTCCAAGCGATATAAATGCTTCTGCCTTTTGGAAGAGAATAAACGGTGCTCAGCAGGAGCAGAGTCAGCCCAATGAAATAAACACGTTCTTAAAGAGCTGCCAGCGGGACGGGGTTTTCTGGCTGATGCTGGAACAGCAAACGTGCTCAGCAAAGGCCACTGAGAGTTAACTCTGGAGAAGACGCCAGGGAAACCATTTACAGTTTTCAGGCCAGGCCTTGCTTGGATGTCCTCAAGGCCTGCACTGAGATCTGCAGAAGTGCTGAGCAGGGTTCCAACTCCACAAGGGAACTTTCTCTGTAAGCTCAAAAGGCAACATCTCCTCCCTAAACTTAACAATCCTAATTATCCTACCCACCCGCCCAACAGAGCTTCAAATACAGCCACAGTTTTGATTCAAAGTATCACATTTTTGATTCTGAGAGAAGTTTACCCAAACACTCCAGAAAGAAAACAGAAAGGCAAGAAGAAATAATAAACTAGCTTAACAATGAATGATGTATAAACTCTGGGGGAGTGAATGGCTTATTTATAAATTAGCATCACTTAAAACTACACAGGAAATCCAGATAACAGCGTAAACAGGGAAAACTCGGCAACTCCTTCACCCCCAAACCCGGTGCCTCCTCAAAGAGAAGTTTCCCCCTCTGTTTTGGTGACTTGCAGGCTCACACTCGTCTTTTGTGCGCCTGTGCGGTCCTGGGTGAGCCGCAGAGCTGTAAATATTTGCCCTTCGCCCAGAGCCGGCCAGCTGCTGAAGCTGCAGCTGAGAGGCAGCCCAGGGGCCAGGAGAGGGGAAGAGTTGGAAAACTTGCAGGCCTGGTGTCCACAGATGGGGGAAGGGGGCAGGGAGAAGCAAAGCAGCCGCAGGCCCCCTGGGGACCTCTCAGGCAAATATGCCCCTCTCGGGTGCACCATCTGGGGCAGGGCAACCACAGAGTGGCAGCGGCATGGCCCTTGCCCCCCACCCCCCAAGGGGGGACAGAAGCACACAGTTGGAAATGTGGCTTCTACAACCAGGGAAACCAGTGGTTCTCAACCAGTGCTGTTTTGCTCCACTTGATGATGTCTGGAGACACACTTGATTGTCATGATCGGGTGGGTGCTGCTGGCATCTAGTGGGTAGAGGCCATGGATGCTGCTAAACATCCTACAATGTACAGGACAGGCCCTGCAGCAAAGAATTATCCAGCACAAAATGCCAACAGTCCCCAGGCTGAGAATCCTGATGGAGACCCTGAATCCCAGTTCTGCCCGAGTCACTGTCGGATTTTGGACAAGTTACATAACCTCTCTGAGCCTGTTTCATCATCTCAAAGGATGAAATAGATAATGCAGGTAAAGTGCTTACCACAGTTGCTGGAACATACCAAATACTCAATAAACAGTACTTCTGGTTACAGTGAGAAGCAACAAAATAGTGGTTAAGCTTGGGCTGGAGTGATGGGCACACACGGGTTCCAAACGCAGCTCTGGCACCTAAAAGTTCTGTGAACCTGTGCACACAATTGTCCCTAACAGCCTCTGTTTCCTCATCTACAAGACAGGAGGCATCACGATACCTACCTTGATTAAAAAGGAAACAACTGGGAAGTGCTTAGCACATGCCCCGGAGCAAAGTAAGCACTCACTGGTGGTGGCTGTTACAATAATCACCTTTTACCAGGGCAAAGGGATGGCACAGAGGGAGAGTTTAAAAATAATTGCAGGTAAATTTATTGAGCATTTACTCTCTGCCATACACGGAGATAGGTCCCTTTCAGACATTCTCTCCTTGAATCATGACAACAAACGATTTTACATTCAGGGAAACTGAGACACCTGGAGTTTAAGCCCAAAATCCAGCAGCTGGTTTGCAAAAAAAAGCCCAGGTTTGAAAACAGTTCTAACTCCAGAGAATTCACTCTTAAATTATTACTTTATATTCAGTAGCAGGTTCCTTTCTTCCCAAAATCCTTAAACAAATACTTCAGAGAGTGCCTGTGCCTCGTGTCTCTAGGGACCATAGTTTCCAACTTTAGAGAGGTTAAGCAGCTTGCTCAAGGTCACCCAGCTACTTGGCAGCAGAATCCCCATCTGAATCCAGCTTGTCCTCCAGAGGCATCCTTCTTATCTTACTCTACACTGGCTGGGGGTTGCCTTTCTTCTTTCTGCAATCCCTGAGGATGCACAGATATAGCTCACCCTGTGTCTCATTATTTCATCCTGTCGTGTCTATAAGGGCCACCATGGTTTCCAACTTTCAGAGGTTATGCGACTTCCCAAGGGCATCCAGCTGGTCTTAACAGCAAAGCATCTGAATATAATTCTGACTCTGGAGCCACTCTTCATCCTTACTCTAAGTTTGGTTGTATGTTCCTTTTTTAGACTTTCTGGAACTTCTGAAGGTTCAGAGCTATATTTCACCCTGTGAATATAGGGAGGAGCATAGTTTCCAAGCTTAGGTTCAGTGACCTGTTCGTGATGATACCGCTGGCAAGAAGTGGAAGAGGGAGGCAGGAATGCTCCGGGCATCCTTGTGCCCAAAGGGACGGGGCGGGGCCCTGGGCGACCAGGATGCCAGAAGCGGGGTCGAAGCGGGTGTGTGGGGGGGTGTGCCTACCTTGCCTCCGAGCGGCGCGGCCACGCTGCGGCTGAGCGAGTCGAGGCGCGCACTGTACTCGGTGAACTTCTTCTGGTAGCGCAGCGCCGTCATCTGCAGCTCGAGCTGCGCGGCGGCTAGCTGCGCCACGAGCGACTTCTCGCGCTTACCCGCGCGCAACGCCTCCTTCTTAAGCGCCTTGTGCAGCGCGCCCAGGCGGGCCTGGAGCGCCGCGTTGTGCGCCCGCAGCGCCCGCGCGCAGCAGTGGCCGCCAGTGCGCTGCTCGCCGTGCGTGAGCGGCAACCCGCAGCCCTCCTGGCAGCGGCCCACGGGCCGCGCGTCGCACGTGTCACGCATGTGCGCCTCCACGTCGCGCCGCAGCAGCACCTGGCCGCAGCCTGCGTGGCGGCAGCGCGCGGGCGCGAAGTCGCAGCGCTCGGCGTGCTCGGGTAGCTGCTGCAGCTTGACCACCCGGCCGCAGCCACGCGCCGCGTGCGCGCACTTGATGTCCAGCTTCAGGATGAGGCGCTTGAGTGGCAGGACGTGGTTGAGCTCCTTGGCCGACAGGCGACCGCGGCAGCGCGCCGGGCAGTTGCCCTCCTGCACCACCCAGGGCAGCACGCAGCCGGCGCAGAAGACGTGGCCACACGGCGTGGTCAGCGGGTCCTCCAGGACTTTGTGGCACAGCGCGCACTTTAGGTCCGGGTCCACGTCTCCGTCGAAGCGGTCCAGCTCGAAGCCCATGGTGGCGGCCAGGGTCCGGGGTCGCCGCCGGGCGGCCGGCCGCCCCCTCCCTGCCTGCCAGGCGGCCCAGACACGCTGGCTGCTCCGCCCGCTCGCACGCTCGCTCTCCCCGGACTGAGCCTAATTGCTCCAGACTTCCTCGGAAAATGCCCGAGGAACGGGACTCCTCCGGCCGTATTTGCGCGAGCGCGAGCGCACGCGCATCCTGCCTCGGCTGCCTCCAGCCCGCCCCCTCCGAAAGGGAGAAGGCGGGGAGGCAGGGGAAGGTGGGCAATAGCCGAAGGCTCGCCGAGAGAGACTAGGTCCCACCCTGGACGCCAGCTCGAGAGTTTTCTCCAAGCACTTCTGTCTGCCCCGTTGCAGTCTTCTCTGTAGGAGAAAAAACTCCAGGCGAGAAAAGCGCATTAAGTTTGAGGCTGAGGCTGCCGCTTTCGCCCTATTGAGTTCTGCTGGAGCTCCTTCCAAGACGGGTCAAAACTTTCACATCCCTCTTCCCACCCCCACCCCCCTTCCTTATTGCATAGGCGAAAAACATCTTGGGGGCCGGCTCTCGCAGCACTTACGGCCCTTATTTATTTATTACCAGCGAAAGTTACGGAGCCTGCGGACCGCTCCCGCTGCAGCTTCAGTTCCGACCAGAGGTTCTGCAGATCCCAGAGGCGGCCGGCAGAGGCTTCCAGGAGGCCGGATCTGCGGGGTCGGAGCTTTCCGCAGCTGTCTGGGGCCGAGAGGCCGGCTGGCCGGCTCCGTCCACTTCACCTAACACCTCCTGAGCGTCTGCACTACAGAGTGGCATGGGCGGTGCCGGGCGCCTCTCAATCGGTGCCTTTAAAAATCAATGTGGAGAATGGTAGCTCCATTTAAAACTCAATTCCCCCGATTACAGAAGGACTAGCGCCGGTCGTAAAAAAGTTAAGAACTGCAGACGTGTAGAACTTGGAGAGGTCTCCCATGAATCCACACGTGATTGTGTTAACGGCCTTCTTTCAGCTTTTGTTTTGTTTTGCTTTTCCTTTGTGCATGCTTTGTAATATTTCCATTTTACCATCGGGGAGACTCAGGCTGGGGAAAACCTGGGTCGTATAGAGTAGTGTTTCTCATATTTTGACGTGATTGCAGGTTCTGGTCCAGTGGGCCTGGGACTGCATGACTCAGCTTCCAGGTGGCGCTGATGCAGCATGCCCATGGATTGAATTGCATGGAAAACCGTGGCCGTGGCTAGCCACGACTCCGGCCTTTTTCTTTTTTTTTTTTTTTCACTCTGGGGTAGCTCTTTAAACAGCAGTGAGCCTCGCCGTGTAGTTTTCAACAACACTCCTGAGTGTTGAAGGAACTCTCTTGGGATTCCAACCGAGGTGGAAAGTTCATAGCATTACCTTTGGATTCAGTGGGTTTTTTGTTGTTGTTTTTTCCTCTGGAGGCTGTAGACATTCCTAAGAAACGTGCCGTCAGCATTGGTGAGAGTGAAATCAAGCTATGGAATCCTCATTTGGAATCCACTGCCGTTTCTGAATAGTGAGGTGAAAACGTCGGAGCTCCGTGATTAGCGTGGCTCTGGGGCCTGGAAAGTGGAATTACAGCATCCATTTTGTCTAACTGCTTTTATTCCTCTCCTTTATGCGGCTGTGAAAACCCTATGACCTTCACTGTTTAACTACTTCATCAGAGCGAAAGGATTGCCTTGATGTCCACAGTGATTACTTATTTGAATTGACCTTTAAAACGTTGTCACTACCTGGATTTTTTCAGCACATCTTGAGGTCACTGGCCAGAATTCTTTAATCAGTGATAGTGGCATTTGTCTATTTGTGGAAGAGACTTTCTTTTAAATCTTTAATCATTTAGTGCAATTCCTTGATTGTACATCGGGTGGAATATTATTGGCCTGCATTCAGATAAACTGTGCCAGAATTCTCCATTAGTGTACTTATTAAGCTGCTCACAGGCTCTGAGATAATGAGTATGAAAGAAATTCTTTCAATAAAAGTGTGTGGGTTTGTCAGTTTCACAAGGTGGGCTAGTGTCAACAGGGTGATAATCTTCAAGCCAAACTAGTTCTGAGAAACAGTGAAAGCTCT
>JAQZBX010020214.1:22794-33283 GCA_029593785.1 Cabassous unicinctus
GGACAGGGGACCTGAAGCCTAACATAAAGAACAGTTTAGGGCAGGATTTCTCATCCTAGGCATTATTGACATTTGGGGTCAACTAATTCTTTGCTGTAGGGGCTGTCCTGTGCATTATAGTATGTTCAGCAGCATCTCTGGTCTTAACCCACTAGATGCCAGGAGCAAACTCCCCCTCCGCAAGTCGTGACAAAGTCCTCTGGGGGCAAAATTGCCACAGGTTGAGAATGACTGGTGACCTTTTGTCACTGCCAAGCTCAGGCAGTGCTAGCGGCTCATGTCCTCTGCTGCGTGGAAAAAGGCAGGGAAAATGCAGTACAGTGAGAATGGGATTTTAAAATGAAAAGCTGAGGTCCCAAGCTAATAAACATGAATAAAAACTGTAAAGGCACATGTTTAATGCGGCAGACCTTCTGAGAAAAATAGCGGATTTTTTCCAACATAGATTAGCTATTCACAGAGCTATCTCAAAAGCAGTTTGGAGAGGGATGTTTAATATACAGGTGAGCTCCTTGTGGACAGGTGGGAAAGTCACTCTGCAAACTATTCTTTTTGCCTCCCACCACCTGCCACCACCTCTCCCCTTTTCAGTCTGATTCTGTACTTTCTAGCCAATAGGTGGTTCCGCCTAATAGAAGTGCTATTTCTATATTCACCACCGTCTTACTCTAATTTCAAACACGGTTCTTCCTGTCCTTTCCATCAGCATGTTTAATCAGAAGATAACCACCACTTCTTGAGCTCATACTCGGTGCCAAGCATTGTTCTCAGCAGTTTATATACATTATCTCATTAATTTCACAGTACATCAAAAGGTACATGTGTTGTTAGCTCCTTTTTACAGATGAAGAAACTGAGGTTTACAGAGGTTACGTAAGTTATCTAAATGACAGCCAGAAACATAGAAGAATTCCAGAACTTACCCTCAACCACTGTGAGTTTTATACTACATCTTCCATAACCCCTAACCCCAGGAGACATTACTTTATAAATGATTTAAATAATCACTCCACACCTTCATCTTAGACTCATCTCCCTTTTCCCTGTACCTAATTTTAGGTGCCCATAAAGTCTTGATAATTTGTGGGCTCAGAAAAAGAGAAAAGTTCAAGTTTTTTGTGTGTTTTTTGATGGTTTCATCAGAGCTAAGTATTTGTACTACACTGGCTGAAATAGAACCATTCAGTTGGGTTAATAAGCATCTTCTTTTTCAAAATGGAAGTACTGCCAGAGAGTAATAAGGCATAGCAGTCATCCACAAATGAGTGAGAACTATTTTGATCACATTGTTTGCCTCCTAACATAGCCAAGGTTTGCCATTCTGGTGGCTAGGGAGATTTATTTGACCTTGGGTGGAGGTGGGGAGGAGAAGTAGGCAGTTTGCAATCTTGGAGACCTTTGAATGCATGGATCAGTCAGAATGAGCTATCACAGTGGGGGCATTGAACAGCTGGGAAAATGTGTCTTACAAATTTGTCCAATAGTCTGGTGCTGCATATTGGCAAGGCCTGCTTCCCCATCCTTCCAGATGGAGTTAGCACCTACAGTACATGCATATCTCCTTGTGTAACATTCATCACACTTGAAATGTCTTAATTTATTCAATAAGTATTTATTTAGGAGCTACTCTAAATAGATGCTGTCCTAGCTCTGAGGCTATAGGGGTGAACAAGATGTCCTTCCGGAGGCCTCATTCCAGGGCAGGGAGAGGCGAAAAGCATTTTTTATGTAAGTGAGATAATCATGGAATGTGTAAGTTCTCTAAAGCAGAGCTACACAAAGTGTGGTGTGGAAAGCAGCAGCATAGGTACTCACCTACGGTAAAGAAAAAAAAGCTTGTTGGAAATGCAGAATCTCAGGACCCACCCATACCTACTGAATCAGAATCTGCATTTTAATAAGATCCTGGAGTGATGTGGGCACTTCAAGTTTGAGAAATACTGCCCTAAAGGACATAAGATAATCTGGTAAGAGAAGTTGGAGGAAACCACCGTTCAAATAGGGCAGCCTGAGGAGGTGAAATATGAATTGTTGCTTGAAGGATAAGAATGCTCCAGCAATATAGCTGGGAGAAGAACATTCCAGGCAGAAGGGACAGAAACTACCAAGGTCCAGAGGGAGTTGAGGACTTAATCTATATTTAAGCAAGACAGGACATGCCTAGAGCCTGGAGCAGAATGAGCAAGGTGAAGAAGAGAATCAAATAAGGGTAGAGAAATAGGAGCCAAACATATAGGGGCTTGGAGAGAGGAGTTTGCATTTACGCCGAGTGCTGGATGGCACTGAAAGGTCTGGAGGAATGCAACTTGAGCAGGGTCTAGTTTGCATGTTAGAGTCTACACTCTGTCAGAGTAGGGTTCTATCCCACATGTTTAACACTTAGCAAGGACTTCAGTGTCAGTTGAATAATTGCTCCTTCTTCCTGCTCCATGTGAGTTCCTGCTTCTAGAACGCTGAGCACAGGTTGACACTGCTAGCATTAGGTTTATATACCACAACATGGATTAAATCTCATTCTGTGGCCTAATCAGAGTACATATCCACCATTTAGAACATTGTTCCTGTAATGAAATCTGTTCTGAATTCTGAACAACCAACTCTCACGTGAACAATGCTTCAGCTCCAGGTTGTGAGTTGGCAGGCTTGTGTGCAGAAAGAATTTGTGTGCCGTTGTACATTATCACAAATATGATTTCACAGACTCATGACATTGTAGACATTTGGAGCTGGAAGGGAACTTCTATTCCACTAATACTTACTGTGTCACTATCTGTAATATAGAGAACATTGAAAATAAAAATATGGAAAAGGACAAAGGACCTAGCTCTTCCTTTAGAGAACTTACAGGGCCCTAGGAATAGTTATAAGATGAAATCACAAATAGTTCTAATGCAAAACCAAATTTATTAAGTGTCTTATCCAGTCCACACTACTCATTTTCATATGGGAAAGTGAAAGACTAGAGACATTAAGTGAATTTCTCAATATAGATGATGAAACATATGTAGTCACAGATACCCCTGCAGCATAGTAAAGAAAAAAAGGGTTGAACTAAGAGTCAGGGGACATGTGTTCACTGTGTGTGTGACCTTGTGTAAATTATGTGATTTTAAATAAATATGAATGTGTGCATGTATGATTTAATTGGGTAAGAAAATCCCATATTTATGGAGATCTGACACTAACGAACTATTTGTCTCACTCGTTCTTGTGGGATCATCCACGTGGTCACCCAGGGTCCCAGGCTCCTTCCATCTCATGGCTCTGTGTTCTTTCAATTACTCTCCTCAGAGTCCTCTCCTTTCATTCAATGGATGGGAAGAGAGAATGGAAGGTATTTATGGACCAGGCCTGGGAATGGCATATATTACTTCTATATTCCACTGACTAGACTTCAGTCACATGGCAAGATGAATAGCTCGATAAGCTGGAAAACGTGGTCATGTTTCCAGAAAGGAAGAATCAGTTTTGGTGAATGTATGTACACACACACACACACACACACACACACACACACACACACACCATGCAGTAGGGAAAATAAAGATTGTTCAGCTGTAAATATAACATAACATCCAAAAAACCATGGAATAAAGAAGTTTGAAGTTTATTTCCCTTTCATGAAAAAATAAGGCTCATAGTTAGCAGCCCAAGGCTGGTGTGGTGGCTTCACAGTCAGACGGGAGTCAGGATTCTCTCGTCTTCCTGCTTTCCATCCTTAGTGCCTTGCTCACTTCATGGACCAAGGTGGCTGCTGCAGATGCAAACATTTCAGGCAGAAAAAAATGGAGGAAGGAGGGGAAAGCCAAAAATTACTGCCCCCAGCTTAGCCTTCTTTAAGGAGCTATCCTGGATGCCTGACTTAATTCCTTCCTTTCACATCTCAATATCACTCGGAAATGTAAGGGCTGTAGTGAAATATAGTCTTTCAGGAGAACACATTGCTTTATGTAATATTAATAGAATTCTACCACAAGCTTTCATGTCACACCCACTAGGATGGCTAACATAAAAATAAGACAATAACAAGTGTTAGCAAAGACGAGAAATTAGAATCCTCATACTTTGCTGTTGGGATCATAAAATGGGGCAGCTACTTTGGGAAAACAGTTTGATAGTTTCTCAAAAAGCTATATATAGAGTTAGCATGTGACCCAGCAATTCCATTCCTAGGTAGATGCCCAAGAGAATTGAAAACACATGTTCACACAAAAATTTGTACATGGATGTTCATAGAAGCGTTCTATATAATAGCAAAAGGTGGAAACAACCCATATGTCCATCAACTGATAAATGGATAAACAAAATGTGGTATATCCATATAATAGATTATCATTCTACTAAGAAGGGATGGAGTACTGATGCATGCTACAGCATGGATAAACCTCGAAAACATTAAATGAAAGAAGTCAGACATAAAAGGCCATATATTATAAGATTTAATTTATATGGAACATTGAAGAGACAGAAGTTAGTTAAGTACATGCCAGAAGCTAGGGGAGTGGAGGAGGGAGAAATGGGGAGTGGTTGCTAATAGGTAGGAGGTTTCTTTTGAAGTGATGAAAATGTTCTAAAATTAATGGTGGTGATCGTTACATAAATGAATATACTAAAACCCACTGGATTTATACTTTAAGAGGGTGAATTTTATGGTGTGTGAATTATATCTCAATGATGCTATTAAAAAAAAAACAAAAAATATTAATAAAGTTCTGTTAATAAGGTAAAGGGAATTATGGCTATTAGATATACAACTAGCATTGTCCGTGTGTCTGTATATATGCAATAATCTATTTTTTCATATATCTATTAAACTAGGGTTTATTTTCCTGTTCACACCAAAGGCTATATTTTTAAAGATTATTGAATTGCCTTGTATTAGGATTCCTTTTGCCAGTAAATTTATAAAATCCAATTCAAAGTGACTCAGACATAATAAAAAGAAAAAGAATAGACCACATAATTGAAAAGTCCAGCAGGTAGAAATAGCTTCGGGCATGGCTGAATCCCGGTGCTCACAGGATTACGTTGAGAACTTGCTCTGCCTTCCTGTGGGTTGCCTTCCTTTTCAGGTAGGCTGTGTTTGTTGTAGGAACAGCACGAGCAGTCCAGGGGTACATCCCACCAGTGTATCATCCCCAGCAGGAAAAGCGTCATGTTCCTGATAGTTCCACTGAATGTCCAAGGCAAGGCTTGGGTCAAATTAGACCAGCTACCCATTGCTGAACCAGGGACATCCTTACCCAGATTGAAAGGAGAGTAGAGGAGGAAGTTGTTCCCCAAACAGATACCAGAAAGGCATGTCCACTACAGTCTTATTACAGAAGTTGTCACTAATCCTAAAGGGGGGTGGGTAATAACATGAAAGAAATTATATATCCATTATCTTAGAATTTAAAAAAAACAAACCTATCGCCCTATCACTCATATCCTGACTAGAAGCAATTATCTATGCTGGGAATAAAAATTTATATAATGAGGTAACATAACACTCTTTTTTATACATAAATGAAAAACTACATTGATGAAACAATAATCCCTTTCTTTCAGCTAAATCACATAAAGTTACGCTTTCCAAGTCGGCTTATAAACTTTTACAGAATTAAAGTTTAAAAGATTTCTGTCCTGTTGTTAAGTGCTGGATCCCCAAGACCTTCAAGGGACAGTGTTTGGCTCACAGTGGACAGTCAAAAAACATGTTGATGGACTATGTAATTGACCGAATATTTACTGGCACAAACGCATTTTTTCAGATTTTCAAAACCTCAGAGACACTTGATTATTCTTAAGACAAGAAAACCAAGGAATGAGTTTTGAGTGTGAAACCTATGGCTAAATAGAATCTTCTACAAAAAGTAAGATGGCTCCATCATCACATGTATATGGGAAGATATAAAGTGATAAAAAGAAATGTTATTAAGTAACATAATCCCAGCAATTGTTTCATTAATAAATAGGAAAATTTTCATTTGAAAACTTTGCTTTTCTGATATTTAATATTCACTTTATGGTGTGTTCTTTAAAATAAACAAGCCCTTTAAAGTCCTTGTAGCTCAAGCCTGTGATCTAGGAACTCATTAATTTTAATTTTTCTCCTGGCACCTTCGCTCTTATTTACTCTGTAAAATTATGGTAATAATAAACTGTGCTTACCTAAAATATAGTAGTAATTGCTAATTAACTAATTTTTATATGCAGAAGCCCCTGAAGACTTTACACAGGTACTAAGTATTATTTTTTTAGGCTGGTGGTAAAGGTAGGACTTTCTGTTTTTCAAGTGTGACAAGTTATACTCTAATGTCGTCCTATGCACGGGGATAGAATATTGTAAACTGCTCCCACGTGTCTTCCCATTGCAGATTGATTTGACAAGTGAAACCCTGAAGTAAGATAACACTTTCTCTTGACATCTAAGGCCCCAAGTAACCAGTGTTGTACTCAGTGTTTCATGAATGAGGGCCTCTTTAGAGCAAAAGACAAACTACTTTGGTGCTGGCTTCAGTGGTCTGAGCACAGATGATGTAAAGCTACAGTTCAAAACGAATGTCTCCAAGGTGTCCATCTCCTCCCCATCCTCAGAACGTCAATGCACACTTGCTTTCATTTAAATACCATTCGATTGCATTAAAAAAAAGGCTTGCCCTTTGTTTTTTCTTCTATTTCTTTTATCATGTTGACAATGAAAGAATAACTTCTATTCTTCTGAGAGGGCTTAAGGCAGAACATTTTTGAGACGTCAGCCAACCAAGAGAAATGCGACATCGCTGTTCTTTGAAATCTTGTTCTGAAACTGTGGTTTGGGTACGCAGATCCAGCAGGCATTTGGCAATGAAAAAAAAACACAAAACATTAACAAAAATAGGCCTGCAATGGTTTGGTGCTTCTAGGATAATCGTTTGTTATATTTTAACAAACAAAAGTCAATTTAAACTTACATTCTGTTTTTATTGCTGTGCAGGAACAGACATGAAATATTTCCCTTTTACAGGAGCAAAAAGTAATCATGGAAAAAACTTCAGCAATGGTAATATTTCTCTATAAAGGGGAAATGGAAAATGTGTCCAAATGCTGGCATATGCGCTCTAATTTTGGCAAATAGCACACTCCATCTTGACACAATATAAAGAGCCTTACAAGTGGAATCCAGAAAGATGAAAGAAGCTGGAGGACAGTGAGTCAGGTTGTCATCGGTGGGAACCTCTTAGTAACTTGTAATTTATCTGCGGGTTGAATAAGCTTAGAGATGAAGATAAAGCCAGAATCAGAGGGCTCCTACTGGTTTCCTCTGTATTCCAGAACTCAAAAGTTTCTGATGGTACTTTAAGTTGTAGGAGATAAGTGAAAATGTTTTTCTAACTTTTGTCATATATGTTGCTGTTGTTTGCCGTTTACAAACGGCACTTTGTAAATGGAGTGGGGATGGAGGTAGGGGAGGTGGGTGACGGCCTAAGAATTGTGTACAACTCCAGAGTCTCGCAAAAACTTAGGAGTGTCTTTTGAAAAAAGTCAAAGGAAGTTCTACATTTCACCCTTTAATTGGGAATGGTGCATGTTCTTCACTGTGCAGAAATCATCGCACAGGTGAACTTCTGACCTTGTTTTTGGGTATTTGATAAACATTGATTGAATTGAACAAATAATATATGCATATGCATGTATTTTACAGTTAAGCCAGCCCCAAGTCATTAAAAAACACCAGTCTATTCATTAGAAAGGGTTTCATCAAACAATGTAGATGATTGTGACTTTTTGGCAAACTTTTCCTGTAAAGAGCCAGATAGTAAATATTTTAGGCCTTTGTGGGCTCTGTCACACTATTCAACTCTGATGTTGTAGCACAAAAGTAGCCATACATAATTAATAAATGGTCGGGGGTGGATGTGTTCTAATAAAACTTCATTTTCAAAAAGGCTGAATTTGGCCCACAGGACTTACTTTGCTGATGTTGCTGTATTTGAATACACAGCTTTTCCAGCAAGACAAAAGCAACTCAACTTGAGACCATCGTAGTGAGGCTTACTGGACTTTATAATGAATAGATGCTCACTAAATGGTATTCAAAGAAGACAGGAGATCATCATGCACGTCAGAGTCAGAAACACCTACATTCAAATCCTGATTCTACTGCTTTTGGGTTTTTTCTCATCTGTGAAAGGGAGATGTTATTCGTCTTATTAGTTCCTCCTCCATAGAGCTGATTTAGATTAAATGTGGTAACATTTAAATTAGGAAATGTGGGTTAAGTGCTTGGCCCAGTGTCAGGACATGCTGAGCTGAGTAATGTTAAGCTGAATGAATGGCCAGATGGCAGGCAAGCATTACAGTGGGCTGGCGTTGTCTATGCATCCAGAATTATCACCAAAAAGAGTGTCTGCCTGGAACCCTAGAATTCAAGGATCTTATGCTTGTATATACTGACTATGGACATAGAGGGCTAGATGGAGTGATACCAAAAAACTGTTTTCTGGCAAACTTCACCAGAAAGGATTCTAGGGCAAAAGATAAGAAAAGGCCACATCATAGCCACCTATGAATCATCTCTCTCAAAGTTAATTATTCTGTGAATTAGCCATTTAGTCACTATAATAATTTTTTTTAAAATTTATTTATCCCCCCCCCTTGCTGCTTGTGTTCATTGTGTCCATTTGCTGTGCATTTTTCTGTGTCTGCTTGTCTCCCTTTGTTGTGTCATCTTGTTGCGCCAGCTCACTCACCACGCCATGCGGGCCGGTTTGCATTCACCAGGAGGCCCCGGGAACTGAACCCAGGACCTCCCATATGGTAAATGGGAGCCCAACCAATTGAGCCACAGCCACTTTCCGCTATAAAAATTCTGACAATACATAAAACAAATTGAGATAAAAAGAATGTGAGGTCTTCATTCTTTAGAGAAAAAAATGGTGCCAATAGTCTTCTGAGCATTTCCTTATAAGTGAATTACTGACTGCTACATCTTTCAGGGTCAATAGGTCTACTGTGTTAAAGACAAAACCAAAGTAACTTTGCAAGAATCATATTACTGAGATTGCCACTTAAGTTGCCTACATTACTGGAAACTCATTTTAAACAAATGAGGGCAACATTCATTCATCCTCTGATTATAGGGACCAGAGGCAGAAACTAAAGAACTATTTGTCTCAAAAGAGTCATAACGTCATGTCGTACCCGTGTCCCTGTATTGGTTTGAAGTTCATGTACCCCAGAAAAACATGTTCTTAAATCTAACCCATTTCTCTGCGTGTGAACCCATTGTAAGTAGGGCCTTTTGATGAGGTTACTTCAGTTCTTAATCACGATGGGTCTTATCCTATTATTGGAGTGAAGCTCAGACAGAGAGAGAGAATGCCACCAGAAGCAAGAAGCTGAAGATGGAAAGTGGATGAGAAGGGAGAGACCAGGAGATGCTGCCATGTGCTTTGCCATGTGACAAGCTAAGGACCAAGAATTGCCAACAGCCAGCCCCAGAACACTGCAGTCTTCTGGAAGAAAGCATCACCTTGATGACAACTTGATACCGGAATTTTTCCCAGCCTCAAAACTGTGAGCAAATAAACTCCCATTATTTAATACAATTCATTTCATGGTATTTGCTTGAGCAGCCTAAGGAACTAAGATCCCCAAGATTGCTCGTGGTCCCTGGCATACAGTCGATGCTCACTAAATGCCCATGGCATTGTCAATGGAAAGAAGAATAAGTGCCATGGATTTTTCAGGCTTCCAACGGTCACACACCCAGGTCTAGAGCATTCTTCCACCAAAAACCTTACACAGGGAGTGGGTGTAGCTCAGTGACTGAGCGCCTGCTTCCCATGTATGAGGTCCCAGGTTCAATCACTGGTACCTCTTAAAAAAAGAAAACAAAAACCTTGCACAGCACTGCAGAGCATATTGGAGACAGTAGCCAATTGCATCATAGTATGTTTGGGATAATTATACCATGGGCTTTTGTCTCACTTGGTGCCAGTCAGTCTCAAGACACATGCCGCTTCCTCACTATCCTTATGTCAAGCCCTGGGATTGCCTGCTCTTTACATTTGGGACTAGCTGTCCTCACCTTGAGGCACTTGGGCCCAGAGTTCCATGCTTGGGAAAACCAGGATGGCTTTCCCCCAGAGAACATGATGAACAATGGTCTTTGAGTTCAGAAGGGAAAAGAGGACAGTGGGGGAGAAGGGCCATTTGGTGCTGGATCAGATCCCCAGGTAGGGCAGTGGTGGTGATGGACAAGGTTTCCCAATTTTTCTTTTAGTTTTTTTAAAACTGGTATTTAAAAAAAAAAAAAGCTGCTTTTGAAATTCCTGATATGGAAGTTTAATCTGTAGGGTGCTACAGGTTCTCTCCTCTAAATCTCTCTCCATCCGTCTTCTTCATTCCTCGGCCACCATCCTAGTTCAAGCCACCAGCTCTCTGACCTGGGTGATGGCAATATTTTCCAAAGTGGTCTCCCCATGTCTATGCAAGCCCCTTCCATTCTATTCTCCACTCTACT
>JAQZBX010020215.1:0-33183 GCA_029593785.1 Cabassous unicinctus
CTGGGGGCCGGGGATTGAACCTGGGACCTTGTATATGGGAAGTCGGTGCTCAACCACTGAGGCACATTGGCGCCCCTGAGTTGGTTTTTTGTTTTGTTTTGTTTTGCTTGTTGTTTGTTTTTGTTTTTCTCAGGAAGCATCAGGAACCAAACCCAGGACCTCCCATGTGGGAGGCAGGTGCTCAATTGCTTGAGCCACATCCACCCCCCATATACATTTTTGAGCACAAAATTATAAGGATTTTATTCAAAGTAAAAAAATATGTTATTATCAAATTAGATTTTTTCATATCATTTTGTCTTCATTTAAAGGCAAAGTCCTCTGAAGTATTTTCTTCAAATACTTTTTATTGTAGCAGGAAATACAATGAAAGCTCTTGGGATTGGTATCTAGTTAAAAAAACAAAAAGTTGACTAAAGCAAAGAATCATGATAAATAATTACATGGTAAGTATTTTAATTGGCCTTGAAACATATAACTGCATATTCATTTACAGTATTTTAAGTGGAGCCATGGTCTTCCTTGAACTTGGGTCTATTGACTGGGTTTCTGTTATTCTTTATAGAATAAATCATATACAGAATTTATCTATCATTTCAAAGTTTAATTTCTGTAAAGCAGAACATGATTTTAAAGACACTTGTGACTCATCTAGGATTTTATTACGCTTCCCCAGTTTTCTACATTGACTCATTCACATCTAATTCAACAACATTTTTATTTAGCAAGATATGATAATCAAGCTTTTAGAAAACAGTCAACTAAATTCTCACAGAAATACACCTCTTCTTGGCACTCATATAACATCAGTATACATACTATTTAAACAGCACAATTGTCATAACACATATGTGGCTGGTATAATGGGTTTGAGAACTATTACAACTAACTCATGTTGAACACTTATTTCTACTCGTAGATCAGAAGTGCCCCCCATATCTGCGGGCAACCCACCAACTGAGGATATTTCATGTGCAGCAGAACTGGACAATAGTAATTAACATTCAAGTTAGTAATGTAAATTTTTGTTAGCATAGCTTTTTCTATCATCATCATCACAGGTAGTAAGCTATGTAGGAATCTGTTTCCTTAGTTTTAGTTAACCATTTGTGCGGAAAATAGAGGGCATTTTCTAAGATTTCAGAAAGACCATTAAAAAAATCAAAATCAAGATCTCTTCAAAATAGTTTTATGACTTACAACAGAACAGAAACACAATTCAGTAATTAGAAGCAAAAGTCACATGCCCACTGGGCTATAGGATCAGGAAGCAAGCAGAGCTGGTTGTGGTTTCCACACTGTGTGATAACAAGGACTGGATGGGCTCACACATGGCCTGGAGAGGGCCTGGATCTGATTAATGACAATTAAACTAAGGGCAAATAAAATTATGAGCAGCGGCTAAAAAGTTTTGAGTGCTACCTCTGATTTCTGCTGTACTGAGCTGCTATCTAGAGTGAGGAAGGTAAGAGATGATGGCATATCAGGACCCAGACCAAAGTGCCCACTACCTCAGGAACTAATTTGTAGTAACCTCAGGACACAAAAGCCTCAAGATTCTACTGTCAGACTTGTTTCCCAGATGTGTGAGCTATTTAGACTCAATAGATTAGAGCCCAGGAGAGAAAAATAGATTAAACCACAGACTCAGAGATTAGAGCACGGGAGAGAAAAACAAACACATAACTAACAAAAAATGACAACAACAACAACACAATCAATCAAAGAAATCCCCAGTCACCGTGAGCTTGAAAATTATGATGACAAAGCATAAGAGCAAACCAACTTCATGAAAGATAGCCACAAATTCAGTAAGTATATTTCTTTCTCAATTCAGAATGGTCCTCAAATATTACCTCCCTGTCATTCCCTATATTCTCCACTTCTTGAACTTTTATTAGGTGTAATTTGGAACTTCTTAATCTATTCCTGACGTTTCTTCCCTTATCTGTCATATTTTTTTCATATTTTTATATTTTGCTGTAGTGCTCTGAGTCAGTACATAAGTACAGTCTTCCAAGTCTCTCATTTTCTCTTCTGTGGCTATGTCCAAATCAACATTTATCCCATCATTTAACTTTAATTTTAAAGCTATGTTTTTACTTCCAAAATTATTTATTTATATTTTAAAAACAATATACATAGGATTTTGATCCATAACTGTCTATTTGTATTGATCATTTTTTCTTCCTATCTTATGATAATTTGCCTTCTTTTACTGCTTTGAAGATTTAAAAAACATTTAAAGGATTTTTTCAGAAGTTTTTTCAATTATTTGCATTTATTCAGGAGGAAATTATCCTGGGCAGTGAGACTATCATTCAAGAGTAAAAGAGAAAAATGATACTTTCAAAATACAAAGCCTGAGTTTATCATTGGTAGATCCTTGCTGAAACATTGCTAAAAGGTGTTATTCAGCAAAAAGAAAATGAATCCAGGAGAAGACATATTTGCTATAAATCCTCATGGGTGAAAATATTAGTAAAAGATCTTGGTAACACTATTAAAGGTGAGAAACAGTACAAATTTAAGTAACAGAGGGTGGATGTAGCGAGAATGCAATGTAGCTGAAGAATGCTAATTTCCTATTATTTGAGAGGAGAAAAGATATACTGAATTCCTTTAGAATTTGTTGTTATTCTATAGAGTTAATGTTAAAGCTAAACATTTAAGCATAGACACCAAAAATTTGAAGGACTGGTGTCTCCTTCTAAAGTGGAATAGGGGGTTAGTACATGTATATGAGGAAGAGGAAACTAAAGACACTAAATAATCCACAGGTGGTAGGAAATAAAAAGAGAAAGAAGAAAAATAATGGTAAAGTAAAAAAAAAAAAGATTAAACAAATAAGTCCACACCTACCAGTAATCATAAGACATGTTAATGTACTAAAACCCTTATATATAAAGATAAAGGCTATTGCTTTTTATGTTGAAACAAAATCCAGACAAACATAGCTTCTAAGGAATACTTAAATTAAAAGATTGCAGAAAATTAAAAAAGAAATACATATACTATAAAATATCAACAAAAATACAGTTAGTATAGCAATATTAATATCAAACAAAATAGAATTCAGGAGAAAAAGCATTATGAGAGTTTGAGAGAAATTTTGCAAAGTAATGAAGGAAAAATATGTTAATGCAGAATTTGTATGCAATTAGCATTTTTCTTTTGGGCTTTATATAGCAAAAGCCAACAGATGTAAAAATAAAATCTTAGTGGGGCATTTTAATATATCTCTCCAAGAAACCAAATGGCTCCAGCATAAAAATTTAGTAGGCTTTGAAACTATTTGAATAATACAGATATGATTGATTAGTTTGAAGTAATATACCAAAAAAGTAAAGATTATATAGACATTTTAAGCAAAAATGGAACACTTACAAAAATTGATAATGTGATAATGTGATATGCCATAGAAATATAATTCACTCCATTTACAGATGCAAAAGTATGGTCATATTTTAGATGCAGCTAAGGTATATGATAAAAATTCAACACATATTAAAATACTGTTTATTTAGCATCTACTATATGATGGTCACTTTTCTAGGAACTAGGGAATTTAGGATAAACAAAACAGGCAACATCTCTGCCCTCATATACCCTAAATTCTAGTGGTCAAGACAAACAATAAACAAACTATATATTTCCAATTATAATGTATGTGAGGAGTGATAAATTCTACATAGAAAAATAAAGGAATAAAGAACCATGGGTGTGTGTATTTATATGAATGTACACAACACTTAAGATATTTTAGATGGTAATGGTCAAGGATACCTCTTGGAGGAGATATCATTTGAGCTAACACTTGAATGAGGAGATGAAATCATCCATGAGAAAATCTGAAAGAATAGATCTCAGTCAGGGAGAACATCAAATACAAAGCCTCTAAAGTCAGAATTGCTTGACATGATCAATGAATAGCAAAGAAAGGAGTGTGATTAGTGTAGGTTGAGAGAAGGAAAGAGTGGTAGGAGATGAGATCAGATTATGCAGGACCTTAAAAGTCAAAGATTTTAGATTAAATGTTGTATCTGATGGAAAGCCTGGAGAAATTTGAGCAGAGGAATGGCTTCAACTAATTTATATTCTTCAAGGTCACTCTGCTTGCTGGCAAAATTGACTCTAGGTGTAAAAGAACAATGAAGATGCTACGGTAGTCTGGATGAGAGTTAGCAGTGGCTGACCTAAATTGGTAGGGGTAGGAAAGCTGAAAGTGGCTGCATTATGCCATGTTTTAAACGTTATGGTTATGGCTGATTGGATTTGCCCATAAACTGGATATTAGAAATGCAGGAAAAGAAAGACACTAAAAGGAATTCTAGGTTTGGAACCTGAGTCTCTGTGTGAATGGTGATGCCATTTATTGAGAAAGGGAAATCTAGAAAAGGAAAGATTTCAGAAGGAAATAGCAAAATTCTATTTAGGACATATTAACTTTGAGATGACTATCAAATGTTCAAGTGAAAATGCTGAGTAAGCAATTTGTTATAACTCCTGGAAAACGAAGACTAGATGGGAACTTTCCTAACTTAACCAGTGGTATATGCCAATAATCTATGGAAAAAATAATATAATTGGTAAAGTAGCATCATTCTTATGAAATTAGCAACAGTTGAGCTGCCTCTTTAGTATTGTGTTAGGTGTTCTAGCCAATGTAGCAAGAAAAAAATAAATAAAGATATAAGCATTGGAAAGGAAATGACAAAATTTTCATCATTTTTTAGACAATATGGTTGTATACATGTAAAATCCAAGGAGATCTCAAAAAATTATCATAATTAACAGCTCAGCACATTTATTAACTACCAATTACGTAAGCTGCCTATTGCTGCTGTAACAAATTACCACAAACTTAGTGTTTTTAAAAAAACACAAGCTAATTACCTTACAGTTCTGGAGATCAGAAATCCAAAATGGGTCTCACTGGCCTGAAATCAAGGTGTTGACAAACTATGTTCCTTCTGGAGGCTCTTGGGGAGAATCAGTTTTCTTGTCTTTTCCAGCTTCCAGAGTCTGCCTGCATTCTTTGGCTCATGGCCTCTTCCTCCACTTTCAAGACCAGTAGCATAGCATCTTCAAATCTCTCTCAAACTCTGTCCCTTCTGTTTTGCTTATAAGGGCCCTTGTGATTACTTTGAGCCTCCCTCCTGGATAATACAGGATAATCTCACCACCTCATGGTAAACTGATAACAACTTAATTCCATCTGCAGTCTTAATTCTCCTTTCCCAGGTAAACTAACACATTCACAGGTTCCAGGGATTAGGATGTGGACAACTTTGGGGGCCATTATTCTGCCTATCCCCGCAATCAACAAAAGAGAAATGATTATTATTCTTCCCTATCAACAATAGTAATTTTAAAATATAATAAATAGTGTCAGGAGTTAGGGCCCAACAAAGTTTGAGGGAAAGGTCCCAATCAGCCTGCCCTCGCCAGATACCAGGCACAAGTTTAGGGGTCTTCAAGGCCACCCTCACTTCATAGCTGTTGAGCACAAATTTGGGAGTCTCCAGGTCTCCCTCAGGTTTCCTAATTCCCTTGAAGGACTCAAAGAACTCAGAAAAGTGCTATACTTACGATTACAGTTTAATATAGCAAAAGGATAGTTATATGAATTGGCAAGGGCCTGGAGGCAACTTGTCCATATATGTCTAAAGCAAAACTTATGTGTACATGTTGAAATCACTCATATATACCTAAAACAAGTTATCTGTGTGATACGTTATCTGAGACTCTCTGACCTTGCACAACTGATAGGACATTCTGACATTCTTTGATCCTGGGTTTTGATTTCGTCAAAACCAGGACTTCTGTCAGGGATAAATAAGTTTTGTCAGTTTGTGTTCCATCTCCCTTAAAGGCTTGCTTTTCTTATTGTTTTTGGTTAACTAATCATAGTTTCTTTGTGTAATTGCATTGCATTTACTACATAAGCTGCCTCTTTCTTGCACGTTCCCCAATTTACAAATTGTCTCCTTATGATAAATAAATGGTCTTTCTTTTCTAAAGTCTTAAAATTTGTCTTTTATTAGAAAGGATACAGGTTAGAAACAGCCAAAGGAAGAGACCTATTGGGCAAAGTTTGATAAGTTTCCATAGGCAAAGCTTCCACCATACTCAGGAACACGATACCCTTCAGGCATCAAACTATGACAATATTCAGAAGATTACTGCCAAAGAGAAGTTCATCCGGGCTCTCCCCTCCCCTCCCCTCCCCTCCCCTCCTCTCCCCTCCCCTCCTCTCCCTCTCTTCCTCCTTCCTTCCTTCTTTCCTCACCCCCTTCCTTTCTTCCTTCCTTCCTCTCTCTTTTCATCATTACATAGTAAAAATGGAAACATTGACCACATGGTTGAACTAAATCTCCAGCCCCACTTCCCTACCTGGAAGTCAGTCTGATAACAAGTGGCTAAAAACCCTAACCTTTTAATCACATGGCTAGTCTTTCTGGCATGGCCAGCCCAATCCTGAGTCATTTCATTAGCAGAAACTATCAGATGTGGTCTGATATGACCCACTATGTATAGGAAAGATACTCCTATCACTCAGAAAATCCCCTTTAAAGGTGTCCTCCCAGGAACCCAGACAAATAGTATAGACATTTTATTTATAAAAACAAATATAAATCGAAAGACTTATTTATATAATTAAAGATTTATTTATGTATCTAAAGAAATCAAACAAAAGATGTGGGTACATTTACAAAGTATTATTTAAGGGCATGAGCTAAGGTCAGAATAAATGGAAAGGTATACCACATTGGTAATAGGTAAGGCACAAAATCATAAATATAACAGTCTTTCTCAAATAAACCTATAAATTTAATATAATTCCAAACTAGAAAACTGATTCCAAAGTTCGTACAAAGAAGAAAAGATTCAAGAATGGAAAGGACAATTATGAAAAAGGAGGGAGAGTCTTAACATATATTAATACTTACTAGACCACAATTAAAATAACATGGTTTTGGTGCAGAGAAGAAAAGTACATTAATGGAACAGAATAGATAATTCATAAAATGATCTAAGCACATATAGGAACTTGATATCTGACAGAATTGGCAGAAATCGGGGAAAGCTATAGATACCAACCTGAATACATCTCAGAAATATAATGTGGTCTTAAAAACATATTGCTAAATGATACTTGCAGTAAGAGTCCAACCATGTAAATTAAAAAAAAGTGTTTGTGAATACAGGCTATATAATAAAAGAGATATGAATTGGAATGAAACATCTCAAATTCTTGCCTTTGGGAAATGGTGGAGGGCAGTGGGACTAAGGTCCAGAATGCTATGAGGGGAAACCCAGGAAATTTAACTTTTATATGTTAGTGTTTTAATTGTTTCATAAACAAGATATTTTAAGCAAACATGGTAAAATATGAACATTTGCTTACTCTATCTGAATGCTGCTAAGGGTCTTCCATACCCTCTACTTTTCTGTCTTTTAAACTCTTTAATTGAAAAAGAAAAAACATAAAAAAATGTGTCTTAAACCTCAGAAATACATAATTTACTCTTCCAACGGCCTTAACAGTATATGTCTTTGAAAGTACACCATTCACTAGATTTAAAAAATTATATCCATGGTAACCATTGCTTCATGTAACAATGGCTCCATGTACCGATTGTATCTTTAGGAAAACATGGAGATTTGGGATACAGTTGGTTCTCGTAAAGAGAATGTCTTTACAAAAAAATTATCTTCCTTGTGCTTTTGTTAATTTTTACTGTCTCCTATTTTTAGGCTCGAAAATCAGTAGATATAAAGCAAAATGGTGTTTCTTTCCAAGGCAAAGAAATGCAGTATTTTAAAAAGTATTTATTTTTTAAAATTGTTGCAGATTACAGCATGTACTCACTTATCAAGTGCTGAAAAGAAACTGGATACAATCTCTGCTTTCTCAATATATATTTCTATCACAGAAACCACTGTTGGCTAATTTTTGGGGACTGTAGAAATGATGTATGTGTCTAAGAGGTGGAGAGGTGAAAAGGAGCTGGTGAGTTTTCTTAATTTTGAAGGTTTCTCTAAGTTTTTCTTTCTGTTCTGGAAATTCTATTCCCTCTTTCATTTCTTTCTCTAAACAGGATGAGTCTAAATAAAGTCATTCATTCATCATTAGTTCTTTAATAAATATTATTGAGCACCTGTTATGTTCCAGGTCCTGTGCTAGTGACTAAAAGAAATCAAAACCAAAACAAAACAACCCATCTTTCTAGGTCATTTACTGTTTTCTCATGTTCAGAGATATATTAAAATAGTTACTGTTTAAAGTCCACAAATATATTAAATAACTGGGAAGCTTCTCCTCAATAATAAACAATCAAGAAACTAAACAAACAAAATTCTGCACAATGTTCAAATGTGTTTGCCATATAATGCCCAGCTCCTTTGGTGGTAGGTGCTATACGGAAACTTGTAACACACTTTTTTTAGAGCTCATCACTTGTAATTACATACTTGAGGTTAGGTTTCCTGTCTTGACACTGATTCCCAAGTGTAGGATGGTGGCATAGGTCTGGATATTTCTGACTATAACCTCAGACCTTACATAATACTTGAAGCATAATAGGCACCCAGTAAAAACTTGTGAAAGAGATGAATGAACATAACGGCAGTGATGCACATTTCATGTATCTGTTATTGTGTTATACTGCCAAAAGAAGAAGATTCAAGATGAATAATTATGAAATAACATCCCTAAATTTACTGTGTAGCATATGAGATATTCATACTTTTAGTTTCTTTTTTATTAATCCTTTTGGAGTTAATATTTAGGAATATATGACCTTATTTCCACTTGTTCTTTAAAGTTAAGAGAATAATAGTCTTTTTAAAATAAGCAAGATATATTTGGTAACTAAATATATGCAGTTATTATACATATTTACAATTTTATGTCTAGGTCAGCATGAGGCAAGAAGAGTTCTGTGTCAGGATGATTCAGCACATTTTGGCCTTATGGTGTCTGTTGAAGGCCACAGGCCTATTAAGTCAGACAGCAGTCTATTCCCATGACCAGGCTCTGGCACTGGAGCAGTGCATGCTTGCAGACTGGTTTACTTTGCCATTTTTCATGGCTTGAGCACTGCTGCTTAGTTCCAACTGTGATTTTTCCAAAATTGCGACTGTGTTTCTGTTTCTTGTGTTTTTTTTTCCATCATGGTCCCACATTTCTAGTTGCTCAGCACATCCTGTTGGCCTTAGAGTAAATTTTTCAGACTTTTCCATTCCTTCGTGCTAACACCCTGGTCAGAGCCACGGGCCTCCCTCCAGGACTCCCACAGGTGAGGATTCCCGTCGGGTCTTCCTGTTTCCATTCTTGGGCCCTGTGGCCTCCTCTTTACTGAGAAGCTAGAGTGAGCTTCTTAAGATGTCGGTAATGTCATCTCCTTGCTCTACTTATTCCACTGTCTTCCTGTTCCACTTAGACTGAAATCCAAAGACCTTTCCAGGGCCTGCAAGGCCCTCTATCATCTGACCCTGGCCATCTTTTTTACTTTATTTCTTACTGCTTTCCTTTCCTCACTTTTCTCAGCCTCACCTTTCTGCCTCCAAATCCTTGTTTTCCCTGTTCCTTCTGCCTGGAACTCTTTACCTGAAAAATTTTACATGGCCTGGTCCTACCTTTATTCAAGTTCCATCTTCAGAGAGGCCATTCCTGACCTTTCAACTAAAATAACTCTCCTCACCATTCCTTATTCCTTCCTCTTCCTTTTATTAATTATTATGTTATATCAGATGATATTTTTTCATTCATTCATTCATTCATTCATTCATTCAATTATCTGACTCTCAAACTGTGTTAGATAGGAATAATTATTTTTCCTCACTTAAACCCCAGGACACAGAAAAGAGCCTGGTATGTAGAAGGTGCTCAGTAAAGACATTTTGATTTTGATTAAAGACATGTCTTATGTTTTGTTTTGTGTTTTTCCTCCTTCATGAAAACTTCCATTCCTGCTGGTGGCATTCATTTTGCTCCTTGCTTGTGCTGTTCTAGTAATGTTGCACCATTTTTTATGGCCATGTTTTGTCTCCATAGTAGATTGCAGGTTACTTAGATAGAAATACCTGCCTATTACTTCTGTGGTGCTCAATATATTTTTTCAAATAGTCGTGATAATTGGGTTGTCACTGTCTGTTTATATGTTTATAGTAAAATAATAATTTTACTATATTATTATTCATACCAGCAAGTTATCCTGAAATTTCTAGGTTGTTTTAGATTCTTGCCAATGTTTAGTAGCACTTTACTGTTGCCTATTGGCAAAATCGGTAATATTTTAGGCAGCTTCTTAGCTCTTGAGCCCTAATATTCCCCTTTCATCAGAATCTCTGCTAGTGTTTTTGCTAAATACTAGACATTTTCTAAGTTTCACTTATAATTAGGAGAATTATAGAGAGCTAAATCCTAATATAAAATAAATGAAGTGCAAAGTGCTCAAAGGGGCAATTTAGTAATAGTGGTGGCTAAGATTCTGCTGAGTTCAGATCTCAGTCCTGTCACATTTTGAGTCTTGCTGAATTATTTAAATTTTCTGTGTCTAAGTTTCCTCATCTGTAAATTAGAGATAATAGTTCATACCCCATGAGATTGGTGTAAAGATGAAATTAGTTAATCCATTCAAAACATTTTTAGCAGTACCTGGCACAAAATATAACTGAATAATTGTTAACAGTTATAATTGCTATAATGCCACAGTTATTATTAAAGGCTCATATTTGTAAGAAAAAAATTATTTGCATTTAGGCTTGGCAAATAATATATTGTCAAAATTCGTGCAGCATAATTGAAGAAAAAGCTCAGCTTTGATTCTTTTAATTAAACCATTTTTGGGTGATAGTGATCAACTCTTTTAAATTATTCTTGAACGGAGAGATATACAGTACATAGTCAGTGATTTAATTGATGCAGTAGTCTACTTCTTTCCCATGTTTGAGAGAAGACCATCTATTTTGGTCTAGTTAGTAACAGAAAAATAAAGCTGAACATTGGAAAACCACAAAATATAAGCTGCTTTGCAAGGACTAGCATTTATTTTTTCATCTTATACTTAAATTTACTTTTAAAGCTTATGAAAGGAGAGGATTGTAGGAAGATGGTGGAGTAAGAAGACCCAGGAATCAGTTCCTCTACCAGAACTACTACTGAACAGGCAACAACTGCCTGAATCAATTATTTTGAAACTCTGGAGTTGAACAGAACACTGCTGCATCCAGGGAAGAGCAGGAGGAAGATGTTAGTAAATATCAGTAAATTCCAGTGAACTGCACTTTCTGTGCATCAGCTATCATCACCCATACCCCAGCCTAATGGCAGGCAGCAGTGAGGTACTGAACTCTGGCCCTTGCTGCAGCTTGCCGGTGCCACAATGGGGTATAAAGACCTTGTTACCCAAGTTCTGGGGGTGTGCGGTCTGATTGCTGATAACTGCTTTTGATTAACTACTTCAGATTGCTAGGGGTCTGGTTGAAGGTGGCCATCATTCCAAGCTGCCCTAAGCAAAAGCAGCAGAGCAGACTTAGAAACAGTACCGTACCTCAAAACCGTGAAAACAGTTAAAAGTCTGCATTTACTGCGCAAGTGATGAATGAAGAAAAAGCAGCTTCAAAGAGCTATAGAAGAACCTTGTGGCACCCTTAATGGCCTTTCCTTTACCCCTCCCCAGAACAATGTTTCCTGGGGAGCAAAGAAAGCATTCAAATTCCTCTTAAGGCCACTAACATGCACAAGCCCAGGACAAGACAAAGGACCAGAAAAGACAGGGAGGATCCTATACTTTACATTTGCTTTGGGCTGAACTTTGAAGGAAAGAACCAGCCAATGCGAAGACAATTTAAAAAGAATGTGAAAAGTACTTTTTTTCCTTTGGTTTGTTACATTTTGTTAACTCCTGACACTCAAGAAAATCTCAATCTTATCACTAACTAGAAACAAAGTCAAGAAATAGACATCTCAGGAACTCAATACCAAAGTTAACATTTTAAAATATTAAAATGCACAGTGTGCAACAAAAGATAACAAGAAAAACAAACAGGAAGTGATGGTCCATCCAGAGTAAGAGGATAAAAATCCGGAAATTATCAGTGAAGAAGACCATACTGTGCACATACAGGACAAAGACTTAAAAAAAAAAAAAAAGAATCTTCAATATGTTCAAGGAGTTAAATGAAAATACAGATAAAGAACTAAAGTATACCATGAAAATAATAAATAAACAAAATGATACTCTCAATAAAGAGATAGAAATTTTACAAATGAACCAAACAGAACTACTGGAGTTGAAGACCACAATAACTGAAATGAAAAATTCCCTTGAGGGTTTCAACAGAAATTGCAGTGGACAGAATAAAGAATTAGTGAACTTGAAGACATGACAAATGAAATGACTCAGGATGAAGACCAGAAAGAAAAAAGACTTAGAAAAAGTGAAAATAGTCAAAGAGACCTGTAGGACACTACCAAGCATGCCAATATACACAATATTTTAGGAGTCTCAGGGGAGAAGGAGGGAAAATTGCATAAGGAATATTCAAAGAAATAATGACAGAAAACTTCTAAGCTTTATAAAAGACATTAATAAGTACATCCAAGAAGCCCATCAAACACTGAACAGGATAAATTTGAAAGGAAATATACCCTGACACATGGTGGCCAAATGTCAAATGTAAAGGACAAAGGGGAGAGTTCCAAAAGCTGCAAGAGGAAAGTAACATGTTATGTACAAGATGGTCCCAAATAGATTAAGTTCCAATTTCTCATTAGAAATTATGAAGGCAGGGAGACAGTGGGTTGAAATGCTTAAAGTACAGAAAGAAAACAATTGTCAACCAAGAATTTTATATCCTATGACACTTTCTTTCAAAAATAAGGGAGCAATTAAGACATACCCTGATAAACAAAAGCTCAGGGAGTTCATTACTACTAAGTATACTCTACAAGCAATGCTAAAGGAACTTCTTTAGACAGAAAAGAAAGAACACGAAAGAATGCAACAAAGAGGCATAAAGAAATAAAAATCTTCAGTAGCCATTTGTGTAATTATAAATGCCAGTACTATTGTATTGTACTTTTTAATATGTAGCTCCACTTTTCATTTCTTACAGATGCTAAAATGCAAGTGCGTAAAAAGTGACAAATCATGACTTTGCACATACCGTGTACAAATATATAATTTGTAACCAGCACAATAAGAGCAGGGGTATGGAGAGGTATAGCAACAATGTTAGTAGGTATTAAAGGAAAAAATGTAGGTCAAAAAAGGTATAAGATGTGTAAAGACCAAATAGCAAAATGGCAGAAGGAAGTCCTGCATTATCAGTCATTACTTTAAATGTAAATAGGTGAAACTTTCCAGTCAAAAGGTGGAGATAGGCAGAATGGATAAAACAACAACAACAAAAAATGACCAAACTATATGTTGTTTACAAGAGACTAACCTTATTTTCAGAGACATAAGCAGGTTGAAAGTGAAAGGATGGGAAAATATATTCCATGCTAGTAGTAACCAAAAGAGAGCTGGGGTAGCTACATTAATATCAGGTAAAATAGACTTTATGTCAAAAACTGTTCCAAGGAACAAAGAAGACCATTATACAGTGATGAAGGGGTCATTTAAATAAGAATATGTAAAAATTGTAAATATATACTCATGTAACAGGAGAGCCCCAAAATATATGAACCAAATATTGACAGATTTGAAGGGAGAAATGGATGTTTCTTCATTAATAGTAGGAGACTTTAATACATCACTTTCAATAATGTATAGAACATCTAGGCAGAATATCGATAAGGAAAAAGAAGACTTGAATGATACTCTAATCCAAATAATAGAACCTAACAGATATGTAAGGAACATTTCACCCAACAGCAGCAAAATACATATTCTTCTCTACTTCACATGGATCATTCTCCAGAATAGACCATAAGTTAGGTCACAAAACAAGTCTTAATGAAATAAAATTAAATTAAATTAAAAAAACACATTGAAATCATAGAATGTACCTTCTTTGGCCACAATGGAATGAAACTAGAAATCAATAACAGAGGGAGAAATGGAAAATTCACAAATATGTGAAAACTAAACAGTATACTCTTAAACAAACAACCAATAGCACACAGAAATAATCATAAGGGAAATTAGGAAATATCTTGAAGCAAATTAAAATGAAAATACAACATACCAAAATTTATGGGAGCAGCAAAGGCAGTGCTGAGAGGGAAATTTATAGCTCTAACTGTTTAAAATAAAAACGAAGATCTTAAATAAGAGACTTAACCATAAAACTGGGAAATCTAGAAAAACAAGAAAAACTAAACCCAAAGTGAATAAAAGGAAGAAAGAAGCAAAGATTAGAGTGGAGACAAATGAAATAGAGAATGAAAAAACCAACAAAAACAAAGTTGGTTCTTTGAAAAGATCAATAAAATTGACAAACCTGTAGTTAAAGAAAAAAAGAGAGATGACACAAATAACTAAAATCATAAATGAAAAAGGGACATTATTACTGATGCAACAGAAACAAAAAGGAGTATACCTGTATGTCAAACAGTTATAGGATCAACTGTATGCCAAAAAATTATAACATAGATGAAATGGAAGAAATAGAAGAGCTCAACAAACCAATAACTAGTAAAGATACTAAATCTGTAAGCAAACTTGTCCCTACAAAGAAAATCCTAGGACCAGATGGCTTCACAGGTAAATTTTACCAAACATTCCAAAAAGAATTAAAACCAATCCTTTTCAAATTCTCCCAAAATATTGAAAAGGTGGGAACACTCCCTTACTCATTCAATGAGGACAATATCCTTTCAATACCAAATCTAGATGAAGATATAACAAGAAAAGAAAATTACAGACTAATATATTTTATGAAAATAGATGCAAAAATACTCAACAAAATATTAGCAAATGGAATCCAACAGCACATCAAAAGAATTATGCACCATGATCAAGTGGAATTCATCCTAGATATGCAAAAGTGGTTCATCATAAGAAAATCAATTAATGCAGTACACCACTGTGGTGGTTTGAAGCTGTATGTACCCCAGAAAAACATGTTCTTAAATTTAATCCATTCCTGTAGGTGTGAACCCATTGTAAGCAGGATCTTTTGTTAAGGTTACTTCAGTTAAGGTGTGGCCCACCTCAATCAGGATGGGTCTTTATCTTATTACAGAAGTCCTTTATAAGCAGAATGAAATCCAGACTGATTAAAAGAATGCCACAGCAAGTAAGAAGCTAAAATCAACGAAACCCGTAAGAGAACATAGAGGACAGGTGAGGCTACCATGTTCATTGGCATGTGAAAGAGGAACAAAGGACCGAGGATTCATAGCCAGCCCCAGAACACCACAGTGTTTGGGAAGAAAACATCGCCTTGATGGTGCCTTGATTTGGGCTTTTTCCCAGCCTCAAACTGTGAGCAAATAAATTCCATTGCTTAACCAAACCCATTTCCTAGTATTTTTTTGAGCAGCCAAGGAAATTGAAACAACCACATTAGTAGAATGAAGGCAAAAATATGATCATTTTGATGAAGAAAAGGCATTTGACAAAATACAGTCTTCGTCACCCCCCACCCCTTTCGTCCTGGATAAAAACATTTAGAAAACTCGGAGCAGAAAGAAACTTCCTCAATATTATAAAGGACATATATAAAACAATACAGCTAACGTCATATTAATGGTGAAAGTCTGAAAACTTTTCCTCTAAGATCAGGAGTAAAACAAGGATGTCCACTGTCACCATTGTTATTAAACATTGGACTGGAAGTTCTAGGCAGAGCAATTAGGCAAAAGAAAGAAAGAAAAGACATCCAAATTGGAAAGGAAGTTGCAAAACTTTCCCTAGTTGCAGATGACATTATCCAATATACAGAAAATCCTGAAAAATACACAACAAATCTCCTAGAGCTAATAAATTAAATCAGTAAAGCAGTGGTGTAAAAGTTCAACACACCAATATGAGTAGTGTTTCTGCACATTAATAATGAACAATCTGAAGAAGAAAATAAGAAAAATTCCATTTACCTTAGCAACTAAAAGAATGAAATATCTAGTAATAAATCTAATGAAAGTTTTAAAGGACTTGTACACAGAAATCTACAAAAATTGCTAAAAAGTCAAAGAAGACACACATAAATGGAAAAATATTTTGTGTTCACAGATTAGAAGATGAAATATTTTTAACATGCTAATTCTATTCAAAGCAATTTATAGATTCAATGCAATCCCAATCAAAATTCCAAAAGCCTTCTTTGAAGAAATGGAAAAGCCAATCATCAAATTTATATGGAAGCATAAGGGACCACAAATAGCCAAAGCCATCATTAAAAAAATGGGCAAAATTTGAGGACTCACACTTTGTGTTCCTAAAACTTGTTACAAAGCCTCAGTAATTGTGACAGTTTGAATTTGATGAATCCAAAAAGATAAGATTATGTTCTTGAACTAATCCGTTCCTACAGGTGGGGGCCCTTTTGATTGGACTACATCAGTGAGGGTGCAGCTAATAAATGCTGAGACTCAGGTTAGGTCTCTGCCTACTTACTGAAGCTTTATATAAATGGAGACACACAGAGAGAGAGAGACATAGAAAATAAGCTGCCGTTTTTGGACTTGCCATATGAGAGAGGACTCATGGATTGCTAGCAGCCAAATCTTAAGCATGCAACCCCCAGGAGTCTGAGCCCATGGAGCAACTCATGGTTGAAGAGATGAGCCATATACTTGGTAGTCCACAGGTGAACTTGGGAAGAAAGAGGCACAGCCAAGACTGAGAGAGGAGGCCCGGTAAGAGATAAGCCCCATGCCTGATTGCCCACAGCTGGGTTTTGGGAGACAGTGCACCTGGAGAGGAAGGCAGGGACATTGGCAGAGATCAACCACCATCTTGCCTCCTCACACAGCAGAATACCAGGATCATCAGTAACTGACTTTCATGAGGAAGCATCTTGGATGGTGCCTTGATTTGGACATTTCATGACCTCAGAACTATAAGCTTTTATCCTTAATAAATTTCCCATTATAAAAGCCAACCCATTTTTGTTACTTTGCATTGGCAGCTCTGTGGCAAACTAAAACAGTAATCAAAACAGCTTAGTACTGACATAAGGACAGACATAGATCATTGGAATTCAACTGACAGTTCAGAAATCAACCCTCACCTTTATGGACAACTAATTTTTGGCAAGTCCACTCAATTGGGAAAGAATAGTCTCTTCAACAAATGGTGCTTGCAAAACTGGATGTTCATGTGGAAAACAATGAAGGTGTACCCCTACTTCACACCATATGCAAAAGTTAACTCAAAGTAGACCAAAGACCTAAATATAAGAGCCAGGACTGTAGAACTCCTAGAAGAAAACAGGGATGCGTCTTCAGGAACTTGTATTAGGCAATGGTTTCTTAGACTTCATACGCAAAGCATAAGCAAAAATGAAAAAAAAAAAAAAGATAAATGAGACCTCATCAAAATTAAAATTTTTATGCCTCAAAAGACATAATCATGAAAGTAAAACAACAGCTTACACAATGGGAAAAAATATTTGGAAACAGTATATTCAATAAAGGTTTACTATCCAGAACACACCTACAACTCAACAACAAAAAAAGACAAACAACCCAATTAAAAATGGGCAAAAGGCTTGAACAGACATTTCTCCATAGAAAATACACAAATAACCAAAAAGTACATGAAAAGGTATTCAACATCATTAGCCATTCGGGAAATGAAAATCATGCATTTTATGCATGATTGTTTTGTAAACTCACAACTTCTCTCATAAAGAAAAAGAAAAAAATAAACTACGGGATAGCATTTCACACCCACTAGAATAGTTTCTCTTAAATAATGGAAAAATTACAAGAATTGGAGAGGATGTGGAGAATTAGCAACACCCATTCATTGTTGGTGGGATTTTAAAATGATACAGCCTCCAGTGAAGACAGTATGGCTGTTCCTTTGAAAGTTATGTTTGGAATTACCATATGACCTGGTGACTCAACTTCTAGGTATATACCAAAAAGAATTGAAAACAGGGACTCAAACAGATATTTGCACACCAATGTTCACAGCAGCATTATTCACAATTGCGAAAATATGGACGCAACCCAAGTGTCCATCGATCAATGAATAGAGAAATAAAATGTGGTATACATACAATAGAATATTATTCAGCCATAAAAAAGAATGAAGTTCTGATACATGCAACAACATGAATGACCCTTGAGGACATCACGTTGAATGAAATAAGTCATACACAAGAGGACAAATACTGTTTGATCTCACTGATATGAACTGATTAGAATAAGCAAATTCATAGAGTCAGAAACTAGCTTGTAGACTCCCAAGGGCTGGGGTATGGATAGGGAGTGGCAGTTCATGCTTAAATTGTACAGAGTAATTATGTGGGATGACAGAAAAGTTTTGGTAATGGATGGTGGTGATGGTAACACAACATGGTGAATATAATTAATACCACTGAAATATATGCTTATGTGTAGATAAAAGGGGAAATTTTAGATTGTATGTTACTAGAATAAAATTAAAAAAAATATATATATATATATGATTGTATAATAAAAAGAGTGAACCCCAGAGTAAACCATATACTTTAATTTTAGTACAACTATGAAAATGTTCTTTCATCAATTACAGCAATTGTAACACACTAATGTGAGTTGTTAATAATAGAGTAGTATATGGGAACTGACATATATGACGTATATGTGGACATTGCTGGTTATCCTAATACTATAAACTCACTTCCTCTAAATCAACATCTTTTCATTTTACATTTCTGTACTACTTGAAATAAAAATTTTTCACAATTTTCCCCAAAGAAACATCATTCCACATACATCTGACTACAATTCTGAATGCCGGTGCATCGGTGAAGGCTTGTTTCATTCACAGTCCCATTATCTCCAGGGCACAGTGGGAACTGTGCTGCAAATAATGTTGCTCCTGTCATGAAATCACTTCCAACAGTATCACTATTGGACACTTTTACTAAAAATGCTAGTGGTGGTAAATACACTTATTGAAGCTATTGTCACTACTCAGCTATGCATCATGTATACAAGTTGTATCAATATTTTTCTCCTTTTTATGTCTTACATATATGATCACACATATATGATCTGAATAGTTTTTTAAAAATTATTGCCCAAAACTCATCTCATTCAATTGTTTGAAGTACTGCATTGAAAGTTATTCAACCTACATCAATCATAATTCTTGGCTACTGACAAGGAAGCTTAGCCATAAATCACAGTGCCTCTATCTACCTCATGCTCCATCTCCCAAGACATCTGGCTGTTTAACGTCTGGTTTTTCTAATTAAGAGCTATTAGAGACTGAGGAGCAGGAGAAGTAAGCTTTGACCCAAGCAGAAAATCCTAAAAAAACCAAGGCCCAGATCTAGGCCCAGATCATATATATCTAACTTCCTTTTGTAATTTGGGCAGAGAAAGGTTGACTTGAAGAAAGGAGCTTGATTCATGCCTGGCTAGGACTTATACTATTTATTACTTGCCACTCTTTGACTACTTATAGAGCAGAGGCTGCCCTGAAGTCCAATGTTCCCATAGGCAGTTGACATATTTGATGACATTTGGGCTAAGACACAGCATAAATAAAATCATGCCAGTATGTACTATATTAAAACCATAGAGAGAAGAAAAATCAATGTTTTCCCAAATAGAAGAGGATGAAATTTGTGAAGGAAAGAACTAATACTGTCCAACTCTGAGTAAAGGCAACACAAGCACTTTAAAGGTTTTAGACTAGTTTTATAATATTGATATTATTATATGTAACAAGAGATTGAACTGCCAATTCTATAAACCACCTAGTTACCTTGATTTCAGAAGACAGCAGTTAGGTTTCACAGTGGTAATACTGGTTTGGCGAGTGCATCATAAAGTAGTATAAGAAAACAAAGATCAATGTTAAAATGACTGTAGAATCTCTGAGGAGTATACATGGATCAATACTTGTGTAAGCCATAGACTATCATCTTCTTGTTAGAGTCTTGTAAGAAAGGAAAGCCAATTCTACTGAGATGTTTTTCCACTTTCTCAATGAACTGTAAATTATCAACACAGTACTAAAATGTACTAAAGTTCCTCTCTTGGGACGTAAAGGCTTAGCATTTATTAGTTGCTCCAGAAAATCATTATATGAATGGAGTTTTCCTTGATTCTCTTAACCAAGAGGGATTGAGTCAAGATCTGTTTGCATCAGGGCATATGAGCTATGCTGATGACTGGGTGTAGAAATAAAGCTGGGCTAACCAAGAGCCAGCCAGCCATTCTAGTCACAACCCTCAAATGGTGATTGAAGACATGGGGCAAGTTATCAAGTTCTTCTCCAGCCCAAGTAACTCCAAAATGAAATAGCTCACATACAGAGTCGTCAGAAAGCCAAAGTCTATTTCCAAATCAAAGTTCCAACTCTCCTTAGATAATTCGTAATTAGACTCCTATAGGTATTGAGTGTTATATTTCTGTCATGTGATGGTGAATATGGGCTGGCATCTGATGAAATTATCCTTACATTATAGACTAGTTTAACCTTCTGAATATGAAGTAGAGGCATTGATATAAACAAAGGCTTTTTCTTTGTTTCATATCGTACTGCAGTTTTTCAAGCCCAGTTGACTATCTGCTCTGCCCACATTTGAGACCCTGTGCAAACAATAAAGTAAGTTCATCTTCAAGGGGAAAAGTATATCTCTGGAGATTCATTATAGATAAAGTATTTGAATAACATTCGTTAAACCAAGCAGAAATAAGATGCTAATGAAATTAATATAGTCTGATTTTAAACTTGATGAGCATAAACAAACCTCTTGATAAAGTATTACTATAATACCTAAAATGTTTCTCTTACAGTAGTTGGGAAAAATACAATTGTTTCGTGAAAGAATTCTTCTTTTAAAACATATTTTTAAATTTTACTTTTTGTTGCTGTTTCTAAAATAAGCCTATTGGGTGCAAACTTGAGTGTTCTATATACTATATAACTTAGGCATTAAATCTGAGCAGACTCCTTTATTTTCATTCACTCTAGTAGTTCAGAGAAATCATAACATATTCCATCTTTTTATTATGTACTTCTAGCTATGTATTAATAATATGAATACTTTACATAGTAAATTTTAAAGAACTCTACCGAAGTACTTCCATACAAATTATTTAATTTAATACTCACAACAATTATATGAAGTAAGGCATTTTCCTCTTTTCTACAGGTGAGGAAGCTGAAGTTCAGTGGGATTAAGTGCTTGCCTCATTCATATAAACTGTTGTAAGGGGTAAAGTTCTAACTTGAAATTAATTGCTCTGCAATACTACTCAAATGCACACATTGACCATTTTTCAGGCTTTCTGCAAAGTGGAGAAACTACAGAACAGAAAACAATACAAAATATGGATTTGTGGACCTTACAGCCAATTGCATGTATTTGCAAGAGAGTGTGTGCATGCAGGAGAAACAGAAATGTACAAATAGTTATAATAAAATGTGATAAAAGCTAAATGTGATAATAAAGGTTTATTAAAATGGATTGTATTAAAACATAGAGAGGAAATTATACTTTTGGGGAATGTCATGAGAGACCTCAGAGGGAAGGTAATTTATGAGTTATGTTTGGAAGGAAAAGTAGATTCTTGTTAATCAACCAGAAAAAAAACAAAGCAGGGTATTTTAGGCATAAACAAAAGATATGAAGTGAAACGACTTAAGTATTCTTGAGTGACTGGAATACTTCATACAGTTCTGCAGCCACGGAGTAATCAGGAAGCTGAGTGAGACTATAAAATTAAAAATTGAGAGCCTCAGAAGCTTTGCATGTCATAGTAAGAAGTTTGGATTTCACATTTGGTCAATGGGAGCCATTAAAAGTTGAAATTCTTCCAAGTCTGAACTTCCTTCCCTAAAACATAGTGCAGCAAGCATTAATCTTGATGCAAACATTGTATTTTGAGCCAGAAAAGGACATTACTAAAAGCCATTGAATTGTACACTTTAAATGGGTGAATTGCATGGTATGTGAATTATATATCAATTAAGCTGTTAAAACAAGCAAACAAACAGTGCAAGGGATGCAAAGATGAAAGTGACATAACTCCTGTTCTACTGCAGATTCCATCCCAATGGAGAAAAAAATATAACATATAATATCACTACATAATATGCAATCTGAAGACTGATTCAAATTGTATAGAGTGATGAGGAGATAAAATTATTCAAAGCATATTATATCCACACACCCTCACACTCCATGTTCTTCATTGAGAACCACTTATATTAGAGAAAGAACAATGCAGCATTACATTTTTTATAATAATTTTTTTAAATTTTTAAAAAGATGCTTAGATTACGTAAATATTACACAAAAATTATAGGGATTCCCATATGCCCCACCTCCCACACCTCCCACAACCTCCCACATAAACACCTTTCATTAGTGAGACATATCACCTGCAATGGATATACACATCCTGGGGTTTTGCCAGTAAGCATGGACCATAGTTCACATTGGAGACCACATTCTCTCCCACACAGTTCTGCATGGTATATGCTGATATAAAATGTCCTATATCTGTCATTGCTATGTCACTCAGGATAATTCCCATGTCCCGAAAAAGCCCCTGTATTACAATTGCTTTTCCCTCTCCCTACCCCCAAAGTGTCCAGTGGCCACTGGCTCCACATTAATGTTGTAATTTCTTCCATTGCTTGAATCACAATATATCTATAACAGAATACCAGTAAGTCCACTCTAGTCCATAGCTCTCCCCCAATCCTGAAGAGTCTGGGATGGTGATGTCCACTCCACCTCCAAGTGAGAGAGGGCTTATATCCCATGGATAAGACGGATAGGATTATCCTGCCTGCAGCTGCAGACTCTCTCCATTCCCTGGGATGGCCGTTGTCCATCATAATCTCCCCACCAGGTGTCCTGGGTGAGTCCATTTAGCTGTAGAGTAGGAGTTGCAGCTTCACTGAGATTCCGGGCCCAGTTGGCACATGGACAGCCCAAAGATTCCAGTCTCTGGAAGTACACCTACAAACTCCAGCACCACATATAGGTTTGAATAGAAGGGACAGATGGACCATGGCAGCATTACATTTTGAATAAGAACTGGGTTTTTTTGTTTTTTTTTTTCAGTCTTGGGGCTTTCATCATGCAAACTCATAGCCGCAACCCAGAAAGCATTGTTAGGAACAGCTGGGGCATGGCATGTTTTTAAATATAGCCCCTCAACTCTTGAAGACCTGCTCCCTATGGCTTTAGCCGTAGGAGCTCTTCCATTTCCAACCTCCTCCTGGTATCTGACAATACTCCTGTCTGCTCTAAGAGGTTGTTAGAACTTTGCAGAAGAAGAGCTATCAATAGGGCAGGTGTCCTTCTTACTTTGATTTTTGTAAACAAGAAAGAATTTCAAGGATAGCCTTGATAGTGATAACTTTAAGATGATAGCACTTAGGAGCCAATAGAAAAAAACGCCAGCATGATAAAGAGATTGAAATTTATATATATAATACATACATATATACAGCAAACCATAAGTCATCAGTAGGGGGGACCCAAATGGAAAAACATCTGAGACAGTGGAAGCATTTCATGCTTTTGTAAAACCCCTATCTTTTTTACAAAGTTCAACTCTAATCATACAGAGGGGATAGTCCATGAAGGGAATATGAAAAGGCAAATTAGAAAAGTTGAGAATATAGCAAATATGTAGTTTGAAAGCTGGATCTATTCAGATCAGCAGGCTCTGAGGAATGGTATTTGTAGAATTTATAAGGAATTAAAAATATTACAGATATGTGTCCATTGTTTTTGAGAACTGTTAGAGAAAAGGGAAAGGTTCAGATTAATAAAAAGAGTAGATACATTGAATGCCTCTCTTGCAAAGGCAGGTGTGTGTGTGGGGGGTGTGATAGGGGGGTGGTAGAAAGTGGGGGTGGGGGGAGAAGAGTGGGCTGGAATGGAGAAGAGGATAATCTTGATCATTATATGCTCTTCAGTTTTACTTCAACTCTAAAATTCCCTGAAATAATATTTAATTATCTATTTTGAATCACCTGGAGTGATATAAATTACTGAGAACTAAACAGCCAAGGTTTATATATGCAGCTAATCTTCTCTAGAAGCTATTTGTAGTACATTGCAACACCAAGTTTGGTTGCAGATGAGTAATTTAAGTCCATGTTGATAATAGGGCAACAGAAAACGGAAATTCTTTGAGACTTAAGCATACAGCTGTAGAGCACCATGGTTCAGAACTGGGACTTGGAAGTCAAATATATCTGGTGGTTGACTCCCAGTTCCCTCAGAGGCTGTAAGAGTGATCTTGTGGGAAATCTCTGTAACTCTCAGCTTATACATACTATATAATATGGAGACTATTGCGCTCATCTCCTAGGTTTGTTATGGGGAAAAATGAGAGTCCAAGCAAAGAACGTAGCCCAGAACTGATATATAGTAACCACTTAATAAATGTTCACTATTAATATTAATGCTCAATCTGATTATAACAATATGAAATTATCAGAATGTAATCCTGAAGTAAACAAATGATGAACAGATTATTTATGCAAGAGCATAGTTTTCCTGTCTTGTCATTGTCCTTAGTGTCAGTTACATAAAGAGCTGAAATATGCCCCAAATGCAAAGCCTCAGCAACAGCAAAAACTATATTAAAAAAACTTTTAAAATTTAGAATCTGAAATAAAACACAATTTAATAAACAAAACCCATACTCTGTCTATACACACAGATTTTAAAAATTTAACAAAACGTTGAATAGCCTTTTTTATGATTGGAAATTAGCAAAATTTGTTTTTGGCAAGTATTGATAACACAGTGGAATTTTGTTTTTCCAGAGTTTATAAAATAGTTTTCAATTAGTTTTAATTTGGAAAAAAAATTGCACTCACTGCCATGGAAATAATAAAAATAAAATTTACACAGGAATCTGTTTTAATTTGCCAAAGGGCTGCCAATGCAAAGTACCAGAAATGTGTTGGCTTTTATAAAGTATATTTATTTGGAGTAAAAGCTTACAGTTCCAAGGCACATAAGAGATGCTTTCTCACCTAAGTGAGCTGCCACGTGTTGAAGCAAGATGGCAGGTGATCTCTGCCTAGTCTCTGCCTTCTGCTCTGGGCTCTACCATCTCCAGGAGCCCAACTGAGGGCAACGAGGCATAGGATTTGTCTCTTACCCGGCCTCTTCTCTCAGGCTCGGCTGCTCGGCTTTCTTCCAGATTTCAGCTGCAAGCTATTAGGCAAATGGCTCATGTTGGAGCTTGAGCTGCTTGAGCTTCTCCTTTCTGTCACATAGAATCAAAAAAGGCAGAGTTCTCTTTCCAGGTATGTTTCCTTTTTTTTTTGGACCCAGCAAGAGGGTGGAGACTCAACCTGAGTCACGCCTCACTGAGGTAGTCCAATTGAAAAACTTAACTCATGTACAATGCTATGAATTTTTTGTAGTTCTCAGAATATTTAGAGGGAGTTTTAATTTATCAATTTTACTTTTTAATGATTTTGTGCCAATTGGGAATGGTGTTATTAATTACCCAAATAGCTTCCATTATCTTTTGCTCCTTTGCTAGTTTTTGACCAATTATTTTTTCATACTTTTGAGTTGGAGTAAGAATACAAACAAGCATGCAACTATATTTATCCATTGAAATGTGATTGGATAAGTGGTTACTCTATCGATTATATACAAATACATAGGTACACATAAGTTAAGTAACTTTCACTTTAAAAAGCTGCGTGTAAGCAAAGCACTTCCTCTGTTGCTTGACATTTGCTGATAAAAAAGTTGTACTTCAATCAAATTTCAGATTTTCAAGTAGTAAATTTGATTAAAAATTAAATTTTCATCAACCCTTTAAGTCAACATTCTTTTGTACTCTAGGTTTTTTTTAACACAACTTCCACATACTAAATATGGCCAGGTAGCAAAATGGTTATAAAACTCTGACCTTGGAAAAAGTTCTTTTTCTTACTAATTTTGACAAACACTTGAATCTTGGTAGCTAAAGACTTGAAAAATATCAAAGAGCTCTCTGAGGGGATTTGGGCATTCTGGTGTGATATTTAACTACCTTGAAATACTATTTTATACCATACTGTAACTTACCTCACTTTGCCACCTTAAACTGTTATACCATATCATAAAACTACTATACCATTCTATACTATAATTAAATGAACTGCAGCATCATTTACACAGCATTAAAATAGAGGGTTTTTTTTTTAAGCAGAATGAATTAGATAGAAATTTTTTTTCAGCAAAATTTGATTTTGTTTATATCCTTGTGTTTGTATTTTCTTCAGTTCCAAGTAATTTGGTCTTGCAATTACTTAGTCAAGGATTTATTGCCACTTAGGTCATTGAAATAGAGCAGAGATACTTTAGTGCATTCTATTCCGTTGTTACAGAGGCCCAGCTCTTAACTAAATATCTGCACCAATGTTATAATGATGAATCCAGATATTTGTGACAACTTAGCCAAAGTTGAGCCCTATTCAAGTACAATTGTGTTGATTGATAAATCTGTCATACTGATTTTAAATGTTTTGTCTATTCAATGACAATGATCAGTACTGTTGAAGCTTAACTCACAAAAGCCCCTTGCATCCCATGACCCCAAAAAGACTCACCAGCCCAATGTTGATTTCTAGTGTTGTCATTTTCCCTCTATGCTAAACATATGGGTGAAGTGAATTGAAATTGCCTTTAGGTTCACAGGATTGTGTAGTACCGAAATAAAATTCAAGATGAGCCCCTTTTCCAAGGGCTTGTCTCTTACTGGGACAAGAATACAGGGAATAGATCATCAGAAAGAAAAGAGGTATTGAGAGAAATACTCAGGAACAGCCAAATACCTCAGGGTCACCATGAGTCATATACTTTCATGAGAAAAATGAAACTAGTTATTATTTAAAGCAGTTTACAGGATACTGAAATGTGTAATATCAGGGGATTTTTTTTTCTCTGAGGAAAGGTCTTAGTGTTCTTTGAAATCTTATTATCATTAAAAGACTGATAAGAATGTGCAAAGTTCTCCTGGATACTCTCAGTCAATACCATATTGAGACAGTCTGGTTGGGAGTCCTTGTATTATAACCTCTTATTTTCCTCCTCAAGGAAGTCTAGGTTGTATGCTTTAGATCTAGTGATTAACAATGTGAATAGGCATAATTATTTCAGTTACTTTGTTATTGTCTTCTGTTCTATTCTATCACTTCATGTTCTACATGTGCTTTATTAAACATATATATAGCTAAAATAACTAGTTATTTTAAAATAAACGTATTAAAAGTAACATATTTACAAACATGTATATCTGTGATTTTGAAAACCTAGTGAAATGAGTTTCTGAAGATATTTTGTTGAGTGACTATGTATTAATTTGGGTCTTCTGAGAAGCAGACTTCAAGATGGGATTAGAAATACAAGAGACTTATTGGGGGAAATGCTGATGAAAAATAAAGGAAACGGAGTAGGAGGAGAATGAGTACCTTCAGACCATGATCCTGGTCTGGCTCAGGTGAAAGGGGAAGGGGGAGGAAGGAAAATTAGGTAGGAAAAGAGCTAAGACTATTCTAAGAAAGGTTTGACTTGAATCATGGGGAGTCTTTGAGCCAAATTCATTCATTTAGAGTAGTTCTGTTACCCACAGGAATTAGCCTGCACTAACATCCCTGCCCTGAGAGCAGCCTGAGAGAAGCATAACCTTGGTGCAAACATGGTGGTAGATCCAGAGGGAAGATAGTAGGGCCAGTCAGAAGACTATGTCCTTGAAGCAGGAGATCCAAGTGGCTACCACATCCTGGGATGCAGTGAGGTGCAGAGGAAGAATGTGGGATTTGGATCTACATTAAGCATTCTCTGACCTTAGCCAGCTTTGGTTCAACTATCTGTAAAATGAGGATACTAGTGTTGATGGTTAGGCTTATGTATCCACTTGGCCAAGTAATGGTGCCTGGTAGCGTGCTCAAGCAGGCACTGGCGTAATTGTTACTGTGAGGAATTTTTGAAGACTTAAATCTTGGATGTAAGTTGATTGCATCTATAGCTGATTACATTTAAAATCAACTGAGGAGATTGCCTTCAGCAATGAGAGGTCTTATCCAATCAGTTGAAGACCTTAAAGGAGAAGTAATTTCAGCAGTCAGAAGAGAGAGAATTTTCATCTCTATTTCAGCCAGCCAGCTCCTCTTAGGGAATTTATCAAGGACCTTTATCAGAGTTCCTGGCTTGCAGTTTGTCCTATGGAATTTGGACTTGTGCACCCCTCAGTCATGTGAGACAATCTTGTAAAATTTCATGATATTTACAGATATCTCCTGTTTGCTCAGTTTCCCTAGAGAACCCTGACTAATACACTGGTGTGTATGTTATTTATTGTAAAAATTAAACATATGAGAGCAAGAGAAAGAAAGAAGAGAGAAAAAGTGAGTTTGGAGATTCTAAGATACGAAATAAATTTAAGAAAGATAGTAGAATACAGTGGTTAAGAGTCAGACCACCTGGGTTGGAATCTTGAATCCACTCTTTATTAGTTCCATGGCCTTAGGCCTGTTTCAAAACCTTTCTGTGCTCTTCTTTCTTATCTATTAAGTGGAAATAATAGGATTGTTTTGAGAATTGAATGAGTTAACACATGTAAAATGTCTGTCTGATACATAGTAATGCTATATATGTGACTACTTATGCTATTATTACTTTTACTACATTTATTCAAATGCCTGTCTATTTGCATTTTCTTGTTTTATGATCTTGACTTCTTAAGTTTACTAACATCTTTATTTGCTTTGACCTCTCCTCCATTCAAAACCCTTTTCTCATTTTTATGAAGGTTTTCTTCTAATAGCTTCATCTGAGGTTCACTCTAAAGGAGAATGTGTTTCTGGGCCAGTGGCTAGCTAGAATACAAACCTTGGACATTTTTCAAGAGCCATTCCCTTGATCTTCCCCCTCTGCTTTGGCTTCATTGGGTGTTCTGTCTCTAAGAATAAGAGATTATCCCCTCCTGTTTTTCTCCTGGACTTGATTCTTTGGGGTATTGACTTAGCTAGGGATATTAAGGGCAGACGATGTATAACTTCAACAGCAGACCACCAAGCTCCTTAAGTGGAGTGATTTCATGCTTCAAAGCTCAAGTCCAGCCTGATTTCTCAATGCCCATTCCTCTTTTACCTTAAAGTAAACTAAATGTGATCTTGAGCAGGTTGGTAGGAATGGAATGTATATTAGGTAGACTTTATGATAAAATGTGATAAAAGTAAAAACATAACCATAATGTATTGCCCTTCTTCTTCCAAGGAATGACTTCAGAAAAGTATTTCCAAAATGCCAATTGTCTTGGTGATTTTAACCCATCTTGGGGACATTAGTTATGCTTTATCCTTGATGAAATTATTAGTTTGAGAAGGTGACATGTCAAGCCACAGAACCATGTCAATGGCTTTCTGATCTGGAGGGTAATGACTTAAAGCCATATCTCATTCTCTTTTGTCACTCAGCTGCAGTAAGAGTTTGGTATCCAGAGGACAAGACAGTACCCTGGAGTACAGCTGGTAGATGTCAGTGATATCTAGCTCGTAAATGGCTCAGCTGGCATCCCAGGCAGAAGTATATGAACCAGGCTTAGATACAGCTGATGATTTGACATCCAGATGTGAGGAAAGGAGGGAAGGGGTTTCAAAGCATCAGCAACACCCAATTGCAAAGAACAACAATGGCAAGAGTGAGAAATTAAAGAGTAACGCAGCAAGATGACAAGGCAAACCGGGGAAGAAGGGTATCATTCATCTCCTTTGAAAGCCCCCAAAGCAGAAAGATAGATTAATGCTGTCAGAGCTGTTATCCATTCCATCAGCTTTATTATGTGGCAGAAAGCTACCTGTCACTTTCTTGGCTGCATGCAGTGGTACAATCCAGGCTCTTTCCCCCAATACATTGAAAACATATTCTAGGTTTTCTCTTTGAAGCAACTATATTTGTTTCAATTGCAGGTAGATCCATCATATGCATTTAATTTAAAAAATCATAACAAGCAGAATTTCTCTTCAACATAAAGAGCTCATAAAACAAATGCTACTATTCATCAACGGTAATTGATTTTTGTAAAGGCCTTATAGTAATAAGGAATAAAAATCCAATGATGCTCTTACAATAAATATTCAATGCTTTATTACCAATTTTTGGGGTAATCTTTTTGGTTTCCCACAACATATGGCTATTCAGAATTAAATTGTGGTCGTGTGGTTTACTTGCCAGGAGATGGCAATAGTGATCTATTTCCCTGTTAAGCCTTATAAAGGATCCATCTCACCAAAATTAAACTAAGTACCAGAATGATTGGGATTTCCAATTCTGTTTTCCAATGCAAAATTATCCATTTTAAATTCTTGAATTATTAAGTTGTTTCTAATCATGCACAGCCTGATTTTTACCAAAAGTGTAGTCACGATAGCTTTCTGAAGACCCCAAAATAATCATTTTGTTCTCCTGGAAGCAATAATATAATTTTGAAAAAAATCTACACATGCAATCAGAAATTTTATAAAAGTCACATTTCAATGAACTGAAATGGGAACTTGGTAAGATTTTTATGATGATTAACACCTATGACAAGTATCATTGGTTATTTTAAGTAAGGGATTGGATCAATATACATTGGATTTATTGCTCAAGTCTTTAACACTTTGATGGAGATCAGGCCAACTTTTTTCTCTTGCACAGTTCAATGTGATACTGTCACTTTTCAACATGAGTAAGTCTGAAAACGTGACAGAAACTTAACGTCCTTTCCATCAAGGGTATATACTTTTCATTCTATTTATCCTTGAAAGCCACAAAACCCAAGGTTTTTTCTCTTCATTCAGCTGCTAAGGAGCTCAGGCATAATTGTTTCTACAACCTTTTATTATTTATTTCATCTCTAATTCTGGATTAATGGTTCAGTTTTATTATATTGTACTTTCATCTTAATCTACCTTGAATCTCTTTTGAAAATGCATGTGATTGGAGTCCATGAATGCAATGAAACAATGTGCTCACTTTGGATAATAATTTAATAACCAGAGCCTTTTATTTATTTATGTTTTGGCCTGTGATGGTTTGTGGCTCTGCCCATAGTTTGCATAACAATTTTCATAAAAACAACCACAACACAAAAGCTATCTTACTCTTTTATTGCTATGGACAAAATGACTCAGTTTGCTATTTCTCAGTTATCTATATCCAGGTATTTTAAAATAATATTATTTTCAGTTTGTTTCCCTTAATATAAAAGCATTATTTAATAAATATCATTACCACAATCATTAAAAGTATGAGTATATTATACGAAGGAATTAAAATTTTTTAAAGTGATATCTAATATTACAATATTGGATCCTGGTTTTTATAAATCATGTGGAATATTAAAATTAAATTTCTTATAATAGAGTATTGTGTTGTCAAATGCTATTAAAGCGTAGTTTTATTAATACTTGTCACATGTATTTAATGCAATTGATAATTTATATCTACTTGATTGAAAGACTGTACTCATAAATACATAATGGAGTATTAAAATTAATAATATGACTTTCCTCAGTGGGTTGCCTTTAAAGCAGTTTTCTTTTTGTTTTTTTAACCTTTGGTTGGACTTTTATCATAACTGAAAACTAAGACAAGTGTTCATGTGTCGGTTATAATAAATGAAATTTATTAAGTGAGTAAGTGAGCCAGTTCTGGGACAATTTGTCTTCATCTCCTGCCCTCAGGCTTCCCCTGTTCTATTCTGCATCATAAAGACTGTGCATTGCATTTCAGCTGCTCCCATGCAAACTGATTCAGTTAGTGAGAAGTACTTGTGTGAGTTCAAAGTGGGGGAAGAAGGAAGAAGCCACAGTTCTTTTATTCTTTGAGCAGTGTCACTCGCAATGGTTGAATTTCCTCCATCGTGCCGCCTTGTGCTAGGTACCCCCTAGCTCCTGGGCCCCAGCAATTACCTTCTTCTGGCCTCTAGCCCTCAGCATGGTAGCAGCTTCTTGCTGTTCCTCATCACTGGCTGCCTCACTGTCCCTTGTTTGGCTTCTCAGCCTTTCCATAACCTGTGCAACCAATTTCCTGCATTAAAGGTTCTCTTATAAAAACTTGAAATGGTTTCTGTTTTCCTGGTAGATCTTGACTGAAATACAAGATTAGCAAAAAAAGCACTTAGCATGAAAATATTCTGTATGTATTGGAGTTATAATTATCACAAATTTTGTTTTTTCAATTCTGTTTGAATGTTCTCAAATTTTAATTTTGTGTCTTGAGTGCAAGATTCCACAAATCCTATGCTTTTGAGTAATACTATACGGTAGTAGCAATGATAAGACATAGGTAAGGAAGAAAACAGCAAAGCTGGGGGAGGAAAAAAAGTAAAAAGGACTCAAACAATATTTTACAAAAAACATCGAATTAAAGAATTTAATGGAATTTTAGAGTATCTCCTCTCTCCTAAAATGTTTTGCACAGAATATTAATTCTACTGTATTTTAATGTTACATGGGGAAAAATGTTCCACAGCTAATTAATTTTAGAAAACAAAGGGTTCACCACAACTAAACAGCTTCTTAAAAAGCTTTTTAAAGTTTCTTATAGAATTTAATTTGCTGATGAACCGTATTAATCTCCAGGACACTAGCATATTTTATTTCCTCAATTCATATATATCACTGGATCTCAAGATACCTTACTTCATTTATTCATTTAATAAATATTTATTGGCAACCTATTAGGCACTGTTCTAGAAGCTGGGGATACAGCAGTAACGAGAGCAGATGAAAGATCTGTGCCTAAATTGCAGTGGGGAGAAATGACAACAAAGAAATAAATAAGTAAAATATATAGTAATCGGGAAGTGGATGTGGCTCAGTGGATAGAGCCCCCGTTTACCATATGGGAGGCCCGGGTTCGCGTCCTGAGGCCTCCTTGTGAGGGCACGCCGGCCTGAGCGGTGCGGTGGGCTGATGCAGCAACCTCACGGCAGGAAGCAGGTGTGGCGCAATGGATAGACCCCCGTTTACCATATGAGAGGCCCCGGGTTCGCTTCCCGGCGCCTCCTTGTGAGGGCAGGCAGGC
>JAQZBX010020216.1:0-33183 GCA_029593785.1 Cabassous unicinctus
AAAAAGAAAAATGGAGACAGCACATCCTTTTCCATCCAGAAAGAGAAACAAACTATTGAATGAACTTTAGCATATAAAGAGTTAAATACTAAATATTTAAGAAAGAGTTCAACAAATGTAAAGACATTCTTTTTTCTTGGATAGGACAAGTCAACTCCAAAAACACGTAGTTCTCCCTCAATTAAACTATATGTTTATTATATCAATAAAAAATACCAAACTTTTTACAACAACAGGCTAGATTTAAAATTTATATGAAAAAATAAATATTCAGAACTAGAATTAAAAGCCAGAAAAAGGGAAGCCATGGATTAGCAAGTATCTGGTCACAGTTAGTCTTGCCAGATAATGGAATATATAACATACCACTACAATTAAAGACTGTGATAATGAGCATGTATGAATAAAAGCCTGGGCAGTGGAACAAAATAGAAAGTCACAAAAAAGATCCAAGTATATATAGAAAATGAATATATTATTAAGATGGCAGCACAATCTGTGGGGTAAAAACAGACTTTTTAATAATTAATGGTCAGACAAATAGAGATTCATTTGGAAAATGAATAAACCTGATCCGTATTTCATACTATACACCAGAATAACCCCAAACGGATCAAGGACATAAATGAAAACTATTAAATAATAAAAGTACTAGAAGATAACATGGGCCCATTCCTTTATAATGTGTGTATGAGGAGAATCTTTCTATGATTCAAATCCAGGTGCAATAAGCGATTGATAAATGTGACCACATAAACATGAGATGTTCACATGGCAAACAAATCACAATAAGAAAAATTTAAAAATGAAAAAATTGGGAGAATTTTTCATATATCAAAGCTAAGAAGGGCTAATAATCAATATATAAAGACCTCCTACATGTTGAAGAAAAAAAGATCAAAACCTACCAGTAGAATGGGCAAAAATGTATGAACAGATGGTTCACAAAAAAGGTAAACATGCTTAATTTTGACAAATAAAGTAAGAAACAATAAACAAACAAAAAATTGGTTATCTACGAGTTATCTACTTTGGGGGAAAGAGATAGAGAATGACATGGGACTTTAAACTTTTTTATGGTTTTAACTAGGAGGAATGAAATTGTATACATATTCAAAAAATTAAATCAACAAGGTTGGAGAAAAAACTAAAATTGAAGACAAATATAGAAATACCTCTAACTGTATATCAAAATGATAATATTTAACATTAAAAATAGCAATCTATATAACTTTAGGACAATGTAGACTATCAGTGTCAAATATTCTAAGGACAAAAAAGAACTGCAACAAAATCTTCAACTTTAATTAGTAGGATTATGGTTGATAATGACGTTGGTGTAGCAATTGAAAATCATTTTATTATGGAAATGGGAAAATATAGTGATATTGCTGGGAATCACAGTCCTTGTAAAAGTAGAAAGATATAAATATAAAATGTGGAAAGGAGAAGAGAAAAGGCTCTGTCCCTTTAAAATACCTAAAAGTAATGATCCTACAGAGAATGAGCATACCTAGTGTCCTGTACTTGTGTTCAAAACACTATTTCTCACTAAAGGGAATCAGGGATCCTCAAAGAAATGACTGATTTTAAACTTTGAATAGGGAAAGTACAAGGGAAGCCTGGAGAATCTTTTTGTAACAGCAAGAACTTAAAAACTTATAAGGACTTATCAAAAGGACATATGAATCACTTTGAAGGGACTTCCCCTGGACAACTCAACATTAAAGTGAGTAATGATGGAAATGGATAATAACATTAAATAAAAAAATGAACCCTGAGTTCATATCTATACTACAATAATTTTTCAGAAGGATTAGATGAGAAGCATGCCAAGTAATACATGTAAAAGACAGATAGAATTAGAAAAATCACCATTTTGCTGCCACCAAGGTAATTATTGATTCAAGAAAGAATCATCAATGTATGCTAAAACAATTTTGCATAAGACTGTTGAGAAATAGGGTATACCCAGAATCTCAAGGTATTTCTCCAAAGACTATTCACTGCAGTAATTTACCTTTTACCCAAAGACCTTAAGTGTATACTTGAATAAAACAAATGTCAGCCGAGGCTGTTAGTCACTTTCTCCATTAGGGTGTCTCAGCATATAATCAGTTCAGCTAGAGTGGTGGGAAGCAGTTGGGGCAGGAGTGAAGGGTGAGGGGACAAAGACTTCTATCCCACATTGCAACAATTTCAACTTCAATTTAGGAAAGAATTCTGAAAATGTTATTTATGAGCATGGATGCTTGTATGTGAAATTTATATTGGAGAAAGTGATTATAGTAGTGAGGAAAAACAGAAGATAGAAATTTCCCATTAAAAACCTTCAAAGAAAATGAGTTGGTTAAAAGAATTCTGACTTTTCAACAAGGGTACCAAGACAATTCAATGGGGCGGGGGGGGGGAGTAGTATTTTCAATAAACTATGCTAGGACAAATGAATATCCATAAGCAAAAGAATGAAATTGGACTCCAGCCTCATGCCATACATAAAAATAAACTCAAAATGGATCATAGACCTAAACATAAGAGCTAGGGCAATAAAACTATTAGAATGAAACACAGGATAAAACTTCATTAGGCAATGGTTTCTTAGATATGATGCCCAAAGTATAAGTAACAAAAGAGAAAAACATAGATAAATTGGACCTCATCAAAATTAAAAACTTGTGCGCTTCATAGGACACCATCAAGAAAATGAAAATACAACTCACAGAACAGGAAAAAGTATTTGCAAATATTACAAAGCTGAGGGATTTGTATTCAGAATATATGAAAAACTCAATAACTCAACCAAACTAAAAAATGAGCAAAGAATTTGAAGGGACATTTCTCCAAAGATAAACAAATAGCACTAAAAGATGCTCAACATCATTAATTAGGGAAATGCAAATAAAAACCTTGAGATACCACTTCACACCCATCAGGATGGCTAAAATTAGAAAAGATAGACAGGGAGAGGATGTGGCTCCAGCAGTTGGGCACCTGCCTCCCACTTGAGAGGTCCTGGGTTCAGTTCCTGGTGCCTCCTAAAGAAGAGGAGCAGATGCAATGAGCAGATGCAACAAGCTGTTGCAATGAGCAGGGAGAGGATGTGGCAAACCTGGCTGGGCACCTGCCTCCCACATGGGAGATTCTGAATTTGGTTCCTAGTGCCTCCTAAAGAAAACAGGCAGAGCAGGCAATGAGCAGACAGATGAGGGAGTCATCTGGGTGTGGGGGGTGGGGGGCAGATAGACAATAACAAGTGTTGGTAAGGATATGGACAAACTGAAGTCCTTATGCAGTGCTAATGGGTTTGCAAAACGGGGCAGCCACTTTGGAAAACAGTTGGCTAAAGTTTCTCAAAAAGCTAAATATAGAATTACCAGATGACCTAGCAATTACATTTTAGGTATATACCCAAGACACGTGAAAATATGTCCACACAAAAACCTGTACATAAATATAAATAGTCTAAAATTAGATAGTGCTGATAGTTGCACTAATCTGTGAATATACTCAAACTCACTGAATTATGCACATTAAAAAGAGTGAATTTTATGGTATGTGAATTATACCTCAATAAATCTATTACTAAAAAAAGCCAAGTATTCTGAATTTGTAGCCCAAGTTGTGGGTGACACAAGGTCAAAGAAAGAAATGGTTTCTAACAATGCCATCTGTCAATGGAACCATCTATCAAAGCAGGGTGCCCAAAGTATGCAGAAAGAGATTCTATCATCCCACAAGATAGATGGAGAAAACAGGATCCCCAACTGAGAGAAAAAAATCTTGAGGAAAGCCATTTTACAATAGGATAACTCCAGAATAATGTTCACCCCCAAGTTCTGGAAGAACTTTCTGTAGTCTAAGCATCAAAAGACCCCAGGACTGTATATATCTTCTGGCACCAGCAGGAACCTCTTTCCTTTAACAAAAACTGAGTCGATCCCAAATGGCTGGTTTTTCACAGCCCTGTCTCCCTTTCTTCTTTGCTCCTAAGACGGAAACCAGAGAAGGAAAGAAGCATGAAGTTGCTTAGGGAAGTCGTGATCCTCCAGCCTCCATTTCTGTAGGGTCTATCCCTGACTAGCCTCAGAGTAAAAATAAACTGCTTGTAAAAGAGAACTAGGAAACTCTGATTTGGGATTCAAATTTCAGAGGCCAAATACATCTGAGTTGCAAGGCATAAAGTGTCTCAGGGTCCTTTATCTGTTGGCTGATATCTCCAAAAATTATAGTGTAAATGTTGACTGAATTCCTTACCTATTAGAGAGTGCTCTCCTTATGAAATTCACTTGCTAAATGAGGCTGTTTCCTGTATGGTGTATATACATCAAGAGAAATTTCTCTGTGCTCAAAATGATTTTAGCCACCTTGTGATAAAAGAGCCACACTGACTGTTAAAAACACCACCAACAACAGAATTTTAACTACTATAACTCAACAACAAAAAGACAACCCAATCAGAAAAGTAGGCAAGGGACCTGAATAGACAGTTCTCCAAAGAAGAAATACAAATGGCCAATAAACACATGAGAAGATACTCACTATCATTAGTTATCATGGAATGTAAATAAAAACTAAATGAGATATCACTTCACACCCATTAGAATGGCTAATATTTTTTAAAATGGAAAATAACAATTGTTGGATAAGATTTGGAGAAATTGGAACTTTTGTCCATTGTTGATGGGAATTTCAAATGGTACAGCCACTGTGGAAAACAGTTTGGTGGTTCCTCAAAGATTAAAATATAGAATTACCATATGACCCAGAAATTCTACTTCTAGATATATATTCAAACAAAGTGAAAACAGGGACTCAGACAGATATTTGTATACCAATATTCAAAGCAGTGTTATTCATAATAGCCAAACAGTAGAAGCAACCTAAGTGTCCTTTAACAGATGAATGGATAAACAAGATGGAGTATATACATACAATGGAACATTATTCAACCACAAAAAGGAATTAAATTCTGATATATGCTACAACATGGATGAGCCTTCATAATATCATGTGTGAAATAAGCTAGACACAGAAGGACAGATATTGTATGATTCCACATATAGGAAATATCTGGAATAAACAAATCCATAGAGACAAAGTAGATTAGAAGTCACCAGCAGTCAGGGGGAGTGAGGAATGGGGAGTTATTGCTTAATATGTGCAGAGTTTCTGTTTGGGGTGGTGAAAAACTGTTGGTAATGGATGATGCTGATGGTAACACAACATTGTGAAGAAAATCAATACCACTGAAGTGTACACTTAATGTTTAAAATGGGAAATTTTGTGTTATATTTGTTACCTCAATAAAAAATAGAATTTCAAAATCCATTTAGAGGTAAGATACAAGTAAATTCACCAAGAGCTTCTCTAGTAGAGTTCGGGAGTAAAGCCATTATTATTATAGAGCAAGCACATGTTATAAGCCTTTCCCTTTTCCTTACAGAGAGGAGCAGTCAGGTTTACAGACTGAGTAGGTGGCACCCAGTCAGCTCCTTAAGGACAAGGGCTGTGATGGATTCACTTTGCAATCTCAATGCCCAACACTATGGAGTAGGTGCTCAGTAAACCATTCTTGAATCAAGTGAATGGATAATTAATGATTGGGCCATATGCATCTACAGTTTTACCTATTTTCCTTCACTGGAAAGTAAGCTCCGTCAGGGCAAACACCATTGTGCTCCACTGAATTTCCACCTCTTCCAATAGCACCTGAGACACGGCACACTCTGTGTGTACGCACATATATATGTTAACATATGCTTGACCAGAGAGCATAAGCACTGCAAACATCTCCCTTCTCTGTACCTCTTTTGGGCCTTGGCACAGTGGCAAGCTCTTCCTCTTCCTTTAAAAGTCTAGTGAAATGTAAACTTCTTGTGAAGCCTTTCATTATGTTTCCTTCTACCCACTTTACCCTACACGGTCACTTTATTTTTAATACCCCCTAACTTACTTCTATTTGCCCTCAATTACCACTATCGTGCATACAAATATCAACTCAAAGGATTGTTATGTTTCCATTTCCTACAATAAACAGTGAATCCCTTTGTATTTTAGCATTATAACTCCAAGGCCACAGTACCAGAAGTTCAATATTTGGAAAGTTCCACAATCCAAGTATTTCTTAGTCACTGATAGTTGAATAAAGATTTTCATTTAAATTGAAAATATTCCTAGAAGAGGTAGCTACCCTTCACCTTTGTTTATCATATTATTTATTTTAACTGAGACAGCCAGGGCATGCTACCAGGGAGATGGAGGAAGTCACTGGACAGTTTGCTTTCTTCAAAATATTTTCTGGGTTGATTTTACAACTCAGGGCTTTGCAACAATCTTGCCAACTGAAACTTTTTCTTCATTTTCCTTGACTTTAAAAGCATAAATAGTGGCTTTCCAAATCCTTAAAGAATGCTGCCTAAGCCCACTTACCCATAGCAATTCTGCAGAGGCTATTACCCAAAGCCTGGCAGGAACCCTCTTCTCACAGAGGAGGCTCAGGGCAGGGCGCAGTGACAGTGAGCTGCTAAGTGGGGAGACATGGCTTGTTAAGTCTTCCTGAACTTACATTATGAACTATTTTTTTTCTACAAATAACAAAGCACCACTAGGAATACAGCCAGGCCTTAAGGCTATACAGTCCTGAGGAAATTTAGATGAGGTGAGATGAAGCAAGAGGGCTTTCTGGCTTGTCACATAAATAGCATTTCCCTGGTTTAAGCAGGACAGTGAACATCCCAGTAAAGCTGACAAAATGGCTGACTACTCACACTTCGTAAGGTCAAGAAGCAAAAGTATCACATAATTTTCTTTTCTGTTTGATATTTTTTCTTTTTCCTCTACCATTTCCATTATTATAAATAAGCCAAAGAAGTATTTCTAGATAAGATAATTTACTTTGATTTTGAAGTTCTTAACTATGCAACCCCAATGCAGAGTAAAAAATAAAACAATAATATTTCTCCCTTAATAAACCAAACTTGATTAAAATCAACCAGAATGTGGAGGTAACACAAAATGGAACACAAACAGCAACAAATGAAACAAACTATAATAAAAATGCATAACAGGGGACTTCCAGGCGACCAAGATGGCATAGTAACATGCTTCAGGGTGGTGTCCCACCAAAGAATTTGAACAACCAGCAAAAACTGGCAAAGCCATCTTCCACAAACCACCATAAAACAGTAAAAGGGTTTCAGTAACTAAGCAAGTGCCAAATCAAGAAAAAAACAGCTTTAAAAATTGTAGGAGATAAGATGCAGCAATGTCAGTGCTGAGGGGAAAATTTATAGTGTTAAATGCTTACATTAGAAAAGAAGAAAGGTTTCAAATCAGAGACCTAACCACAAAACTGGAAGAACTAAAAAAGGAGAGCTAACTAAACCAAAAGCAAGCAGAAGGAATGTGTAGTGGTTGGTAACTGTAAGTATCCCAGAAAAACATGTTCTTAATCTCATCCATTCCTATGGGTGTAAACCTATTTCAGTTAAGGTGTGTCCCACTTCAATCAAGATGGGTCCAACACCTATTACTGGAGTTATTTATAAGAGAATGAAATTCAGACACACAGAGAGAAAGCCATGGAGCAAGAAGCTGAAATCAGTGAAACCCAGGAGAGACAGGAGAGACCAGCAGATGCCACCATGTGCCTTGCCATGTTCTTTGGAAAGAAAGCATGGCCCTGATGATGCAGGGATTTGGACATTTTCTCAGCATCAAAACCATGAGCAAATAAATTCTCATTGTTTAACCTGACACATTACATGGTATTTGCTTTCAGCAGCCTAGGAAACTAAAACAGATTTTGGTACCAAGAGTAGGGTGCTGCTATTGCAAATACCAAAAATGGGGAAACGGCTTTGGATGAGTAATGGGTAGAGCCTGGAGGCATTGTGAGGTGCTTGAGAGAAAAGGCCTAGATTGCTTTGAAGAGACCATTGGTAGAAATATGGATGCTAATGGCACTTCTGATGAGGCCTTAAAAGGAAAAGATGAATGTGTTATTGGAAACTGGAGGAAAGGTGATCCTTGTTTTTAAAAGGCAAAGAACTTAGCAAAATTGATGTTTTGATGTTACGTGAAAGGCAGAACTTGAAAGAGATAAACTCATATTTAGCTGAAGAGATTTCCAAGCTAAATATGGAAAATACAGCCTGGTTTCTCATTGTAACTTACAATGAAATAAGAAAGGAAAGGGATAAGCTAAGAACCGAACTCCTGGACATAAAGAAACTAGAAATTGATGATTTGGAAAATTCTGAGCTTTCAGAAAGTGAGTCACCAGAGAATAGTGCTCTAATAGTTTAGTGAGGGATTAACTAAACATGGAACCAGTCAGCTATTTCCATGCAAGTCAGGATTGGAGAGTTCACTTATCCAGGAAGGATCTGTGGAAACTTCTACTGTTTGATGGTACTTAATGAAAAACCAATGAGTTTTTTGCAAGATCTGTATGAACTGGACCACTGCCTGCCTGGATAAAAGGGACAGAGAAGGGAAAATCACTTCAAGGGCAGAACCCTGGACCAAAGAGATCTTTTCAGGCCAAGAGAGTGGGCCCACCCCAGTGTATGAAAATGGTGAGTCTGCTCCAGTGCTTAGAGAGGGTGGGCCTTCTACCTCTTTGTTCAGGAAGAGTGCTGATACCTCAGTGCTCTCAATTGGTAGGGTTGTGTCCCAGGAACTTTGGAGAGTCTGGCCACCATCCTGATACTTGGTGATGGTGGAGTCTTTACCCCAGTGTTTAAGGAAAGAGTCACTGCTGAGCAAGCATTTAGAAGGGGTGGGGCTGCCATTCTATCAGGCCCAGAGGACAAAACATTGTTCCATAGATGACTCTCACTCCTTGAACTTTAATGGAGAATGCCCTGCAGGGTTTCAGAAATGTTTGGGACAAGTGACCACTGTTTTCTTTCTAATTTCTCCCTTTGGGACTGGGAATGTTTATCCTATACATGTCCCTTTGAACAGTAAATATATTGTATATTGGAAGCAGATAACTTGTTCTCTAGGTTTTACAGGTCAACAGAGGGTAATTGTGCCACAGGACAGACACACCCATAACTATATGCCTGACGAGACTTTGTACTAAGTATTATTTCTGAAATGACTTAAGGCTTTTGGAATATTGTGATGGAATGATTGTAATTTTCATATAAAAGAACATGTGTTTTAGGGATCCAGAGAGTAGGTGTGGTGGTTTGGAGCTGGATGTACCACAGAATAATATGCTCTTAAATCTAATCCATTCTTGTGGGTATAAACCTATGGTATATAGGTCCTTTGGATGAGGTGACTTCAGTTAAGGCATGGCCCACCTCAGTTAGGAAGGGTGTAAATGCTGTTACTGGAGTCCTTTATAAGAGGAGGAAATTCAGACAGAGAGAGAAATAAATGGAGGGAAAAGTGAAATGAAGGAAACCTGGAAAAGAAGAGAGAGACCAGCAGATGCCGCCATATGACAAGGAGTCAAGGATCCCTGGCAATTGGCCTCAAAACCATGGGAGAATAAATTCGAATTGTTTAACCTGACATATTTCATGGTATTTGCTTTGAGCAGCCTAGGAAATAAAAACAAAAGACAGTAACAAAGAATAGAACAGAGATAAAAGAAATAGAGAACAGAACAATAAGATAATCAACAAAACAAAAAGTTGTTTCATTTAAAAGATCAACAAAATTGACAAATATTTATAGCTAGACTGATGAAGAAAAAGAGAGGACACAAATAACCAAAATCAGAAATGAAAAGGGGGGCATTACTACCAACCCCACTGAAATAACAAGGACAATAAGAGGACACTATGCACAACTGTATGCCAATAAATTAGATAACCCTAGATGAAATGAGAAAATTCTTAGAAAACCACAAACTTCCCATACTGACTTAACAAGAAATAGAAAATCTCAACAAACCAATAACTAGTAAAGAGATTGAATCGGGGATCAAAAAGACAAATGAGTTTATATGGCTAAGAGACTTCAAAGTGAGTCAGGAGGTCGTTCCAGAGGTTATACTTATGCACGTCTCAGCAGGATCTCATTGACTGCCAAAGTAAATATTCCCTCAAATAGCAGGGCTCCTGAGGGCTCTGGAGACATCCAGAAACTATAGGCAAGGCAGATAGCTCATGAGTTTGGTACCCTATCAGTGGTCCCTACTTTGGAATTTATGCTCCCAGTGTGACAAAGTTGGACTAAGTGGTGGTTTCCCTACACATGGTTCTTCTGTCCCTTTGATTTGAACCTATAGTTACTAGAGTTCATAGGTGTGTGTCTAAGGTATATTTAAGAGATTTAAATCTTTGGGCTGTCCATGTACCAGCTGGGCCCTGAATCTCAACAGAGTTTTAACACCTACTCTCCAGTTCACTGGACTCACCTAGGACAACTAGCAAGGAGATGATGATTGACAATGACCATCTCAAGGAACAGAGAGAGTCTGCAACTGCAAGGAAGATAGTCCCATCCATATGCCCCATGGGGTCTAAGCTGCCTCTCAATTAGAGGTGGAGTGGGCATCACCATCCCAGAATCCTCAGGATTGGGGAATGAACAATGGACTATAGTAGACTTACTGTTATTCTACTATAGACTTATTGTGATCCTAGCAATGGAAGAACTCTTATCATTGATGTGAGGCAGTGGCTACTGGAGGTTCTGAGGGGAAGGAGAGGGAAAAACAGGTGTAATTTGGGGGCATTTTCGGGACTTGGGAATTGTCCTGAATGACATTGTAATGACAGATACGGACATTGTATATCTTGTAGCAACTTACGAAAATGTGCAGGTTAGAGTGTAAACTATAATGTAAACTGTAATCCACACTTAGTGGCAATGCTCCAAGATGTGTTCATCAATTGTGGCAAATGTGCCACACTAATGAAGGATGTTGTTGATGTGGGAAAATGTGGGAGGGCTAGGGAGCGGGGAATATGGGAATCCCCCATATTTTTTATGTAACATTTATGTAATCAAGTTTTCTTTTAAAAAATTAAAAAGTAAAAAGTAAATTTAAAAGAAAAAAAAAAACCTCCCAAAAAAGACAAGCCCAGGACCAGATGACTTCCAGTAGTATTTTACCAAACATTCCAAAAAGAATAAACACCAATTCTTCTCAAACTCTTCCAAAAATTGAAGAGGAGAGATTACACCACAATTAATTCTATGAGGCCAGCATTACCTTCATACGAAAGCCAAACGAAGATACCACAAGAAAAGAAAATTACAACCAATATCTCCTATGAACATAGATGCAAAAATCTTCAACAAAATACTATCAAACCAAATCCAAAAGCACATTAAAAGAGTTATATACCATTATCAAGTGGAATTTATCACTAGTGTGCAGGAGTGGTTCAACATAGGCAAATCAATTAATGTGACATACCACATTTACAGAATGAAGGGGGAAAAAAGCTGACATGATATCACAATTGATATAGAAAGGACATTTGACAAAATCTAGCAATGCTCCTCAACAAAAACACTTAGAAAGCTAGGAATAGAAGGAAACTTCTTCAACATGTTAAAAGGCATATACAAAAAACCCACAGCCAACATCCTAGTTAATGGTGAAAGACTGAAAACTTTCCCTCTAAGATCAGGAGCAAGACAAGGATGCCCACTGTCACCACTGTTACTCAACATTTCCTAGAAGTTCTTGCCAGAGTAATTAGGCAAGGTAAAGAAATGAAAGACATCCAAATTGGAAAGGAAGAAGTAAAACTTTCCTTATTTGCAGATGGCATGATACTATATAGAGAAAATCCTGGAAAAAATCCACAACAAAATCCCTAGAGCTAATATATTAATTCAGCAAAGTGACACGGCACAAGATCAACATGCAAAATTCAGTAATGCTTTAATTCACTAGTAATGAACATCTGAAGGGGAAAGCAACACTGAAATTCCATTTACTACAGCAACTAAAAGAATAAAATATTTAGCAATAAATGTAGCTAAAGATGTACAGGTTTGATGCACAGAAAACAACAAAACATTATTAAAAGAAATCAAAGAAGACCTAAATAAATGGGAGGAGATTCCGTATTCATGGAATGAGAGACTAAATATCGTTAAAATGTCAATTCTACCCAAAGCAATTTACCAATTCAACTCACTCCCATTCAAAATTCCAACAGCCTTCTTTGCAGAAATGGAAATGCCAAACATCAAATTTATATCAAAGGGTGAAGGGCCCTGAATAGCCAAAACGATCTTGTAAAAGAAGTACAATGTTGCAGGACCCACACTTCCCAAATTCTAATACTTATTACAAAGCTACAGTTATCAAAATAGCATGCTACTGCCACAAGGATAGATGGAGTTGAATTGAGAGCTCAGAATCAAATCCTCACATCTATGGCTCCAATAATTTTTGACAAGTGTGCTAAGTCTACTCAATAGGGAAAGAATAGTCTTCAACAAATGGTGCCAGGAAAACAGATATCCATGTGCTTTCCTCACTCCATATACAAAAATCAATTCAAATTTGCCAAAAGATGGAAGCAACCCAAGTGTCCAACAAGAGATGAATGGATAAATAAAAGGAGGTATATACATACAATGGAATATTATTCAGCCACTGAAAGGAATGAAATTTTGATACATGCAACAATACTGATAAACTTTGAAGACATTGTGTTGAGTGAAATGAGTCAGACACAAAAGGACAAATATTGTTTGATCTCACTGGTATGAGATAATTAAAATAAGAAAATTCATAGAACCAGAATCTAGAACACAGGTTACCAGGGGTTAGGGTGGGGTAGGGAATGGGGAATTAATGCTTAATTGGGACAGAGTTTTTGTTTGGGGTGATAGAAAAGTTTAATGGATGGTGGTGATGGTAGCACAACACTGTGAATATAATTAGCACCACTGAATTACATATTTGAATGTGGTTAAACAGGGAAATTTTAGGTTGTATATATGTTACTAGAATAATAATTTTTGAGAAGATCAATAACAAATTCATGTTGAATGGAGATAAGGGATAAAATTACTAACCTAAGTGACTTTGGAAAACAGTATTTTGTCTGGTTACTATTAGGCTAAAGATCAAATAAACTGTACACAAATACTGTACTCTGGTTAGTAAATCTATTTCTCACAGGATAATGGATGAGCAATTTTGTAACTACTTTCTGTGTATACTAAAGTCGAACAAATAAGGGATTAAACTGTACATAATTAGAACCTTGATTCTCACCGTGTAGAAAGAAGTTAAAATTAAGAACAACAGAATGTTAGAACAAAATTGTGGTGTTTAGATTCCCATTGGATTCTAAATACGAATTCATGGTTTTAAATATATAAGCAGACAATAGACATAGAAATAAATATAAATGTGTGTGCGTGTGTTTATGTGTGTATCCCACTAACGTGGGTTAGTATGCATACATATATTTCCTAGCTTTTTCTGCTGGGAAGGCATAGAAGCATTGATACCACAGTAGCAATGAGCAAACATAGCACCCAGATCTTGGTTTCTATATGTCATTCTACAATACAAGGAGACTGGGCTCCTTGGAAATGTGATTTTTTCCAGAAAAATTCAAGATAATCCTGAAATATCTTGTGATCCCAGAAAATAAAGAATCCCTAAAAAAATAATGGGAGTATGTCAAAGACTACAGAAGCCAACTGCATAGAATTCCCAATGGCAAAGCTAGAATAATTTCAGCAACAAAACAAATGATATATTGGAGTATGACCTATAGAATAACATAACTATCCATGAGTCTATACTTATATAAATGACTGAATGAATGAATTGGGCAAAAGGGACAGTTATTTACAGAAGGATTCCAATTTATAATGCAGAAGGAAGGAGGGAAATAGAAAATCACAATTAAGCAAATACAACAGTAATAATTGTTGCAGCAAAGAGTGACCAATGAATGCTAAAATCAGTGGACAAAAGTTTGAGAAATAGGATATAGCACAGCCTCAAAATACTCTTTCCAAGATACTTATCAATTATAAAGTGAAAAGAAAACAAATTTTATAATGGCGGAACCCAGCGAGCACCACCTTAACCAAGTGTTCAAGGTTAACATCAAGAGTAATAATACATACAGACATCATATACTCTTGATACAATGCACTGAGAAGGACACACTATTCCTCCTGTGGTACTCTTGCCAAAGATGAATAACCACAATCTGATTATGAGAAGACATCAGACAAACACAAATTGAGATACAGTCTACCACTTAACTGACCACCTCCTTATCAAAAGTGTCATGGTCATAAAAGACAAGGAAAGACTACGAAACTATCACAGGCCATAAAAGACTAAGGAGACACAAAAACTAAAAGCAAAGCAAGATTTTGGATTGGAGCACGGAACAGATGAAGGAAATTAGGGAAAAACCTGGTTAAATTCAAATAAGGTTGGAAGGTCAGTTAATGCTATTGTACTAATACTAATTTCACAGTTTCGGTAATTGTAGTATCGTAAGTTGATACCATTAGGGGAAGCTGGGTGAAAGGTATATGTTAATTCTTTGTACGATTTTTGGAAATTTTCAGTAAGTCTAAAATTATTTTGAAATAAACAGTAAAAATTTTTAAAAATTCAAAATTAAAACATCTGGTAATAAAGATATTTTAGGAATTCTTAAAACCGTACATATTTAATCATATACCAGTATTAAACTCTATGAATATAGTAAACTTAGTCATAATACTATCAATACCAATAATAAAACTATCAATACCAATAATATCCATGATATTAATATTCACATAATCCTCTTTGGCCAAATAAAATGCCATTATGAAATTTTAAAACCAGCAGATTAATTGAAAAATATATAACATATTACCAATACAAATACATTACTAAAAATATATACTTTTTTTCACTTTTGCCCTCAATCTGACTTCTAAATTTCTCATATATAAGCAAGCACCATGCAGTTTCATTCTTCTTATTAATATATTAAACTTTATTTTTAAAGAGGTTTTAGATTACTGAAAAGTTATATCGAGAGTATAAGGGATTCCCATATTCCCCACCACCTCCCCCTCCCACATCTCCCCCTATTAATAATATCTTAAATTAACTTACAACTTTCATATTCAATGAGTTCACAATTTCCTATGTATTTATATTCATTGTTTTATGTAAAAAAAAAAATGTGTGTAACATTTGTTACAATTGAAAAAATTTTGAAGCATTGCTACTTAACCAAGGTGTATAGTTTACATTGCGGGTTACACTTAATTCCAATGCCCTAAAAATGCCCCATGTTCCACCTATTATACCCTCTCCCTCCCCTCAGAACCTCTGGTAACCATTATCTTTATATCAATGTTACATGTTTTTCCATTACTACAATATTAATAAGTTTACTTTGTCCATGGTTGCATTTACCCCTTATGTTTATTCATTCCTCAACCTTGAGGATTTTGGGATGGTGATGCCCATTCTGCCTCAGATTGAGAGGGGGCTTAGATCTTATGGGGCAGATGGAAGGAGCTGTTTGCTTGCCGTTGTATACAGTTTAATTTTAATGATATAGTATTATGAATAATATGCTGTGATAAAAACTCCTTTTTTACAAGTAATAATTAAAAAAAAAAAAGGAGCTAAAATAAATTCCCTCTTCATTGGCTGTTACATGACCCAGTCAATCTCTACAGTTCTTCTTAAAACCTTGATTGATACTTGACTACCTTGTTCAGCTCTAACTAGCTGGAGTTTTCACTGCTAATAAACTCTGTTTACCTGGGGAATAATTAAAAAAAAAAACAAAACAGAGTCATGCTTACTAGTCTATTGTGATTGTGATTTGAGATAATAAGTTATATGAAAGGATAGCAAAAGGTAAGGTAAGAGAAAACAAAATAACAAAGGGAGGCAAATCTTAAGCAAGGCTCTTGTCAATGATTCTTAAGTGTGAATTTGGATTGGGAAGGATGCTCATGAGACAGATCTTTCAGAATGTGGTAGGAGTTATTCAAACTATGCTTTTTCCTACTCTCCCCAAGAAGTGCCTAGAAAGGCATGCCCATGTATACCTTGAGATTCTCTGGTACCCACTACTAATGGTACTGATTTGTGTGGGTTCAATCCTTCAGGTGTGTTGGAGTTATACCTACCAACTTTCATATTCAACGATAAGTTCACAATTTCCTATGTATTTGTATTCATTGTTTTATGTCAACAAATAAAATTTTTAGGAAATAAGAAATATTATTTGGGTGTAGAATTCCAATATCTGGCTCTGTAGTATTACAATTCCTTATAATGTCAAGCCCCAACTCCATATGCTAAATTGAGGCGTACAAGACTGGATTTTGAAACATTACAGTCTTCATAAATCTCACCAAATAATACTCTTCACCACTGACAGCACTATACCCCCAGGACAGACAAGCTACCCTAGGGATTAAGGGTTAGAAATGTTCCATACCCAGAATTGTGCACAGCTACAGACTCCTTAGAGAGATGACATCAAATTATTCATGTAAAGTCAGATGTTTGTGTACAGTTGAGAACACTCATTCCAGAGTGTCTCTCAGGATCTGTCCTTGAGTTAAAATTATCTGGGTGCTACCATTTCACTATCAGAGAGCTAGAATTAACCCTCCAACCAATTAGAATTGTCATGGGGTATTTGAAACCATAGCTCTAAGGAGTGTCATGGGGCTCTTGCAAATAAATTCATTTTTCGATAAAATTTGTGAAAAGAAGTTGCCCTACGAAAGGTGAAATCACAACTTCTGGTGCCTGTATTAGAGAATGGGCCCAATTTCTTCTTGACCCTTATTCAAATTTCTTCAGAAACCATAGGCTAATTGGGGGGAGGGGGGGATGTAGAATTAGAACTTAGCTCCCTAAATACAATATTATTCATTTTAGATAGATAAAAGAAGCAAAAAATAAACCAACAGCAATAAAAATACAATCTAAAACATAGATAAATAAACATGTAACTGATCTATAAATGAGGAAAATCTAAACTTAAAAACTGAGGACATAATAAAGGAAAATAATATTACCCCATGACATGTAAATTTATGGATAGCAAAAACAATTAATTAGCAAATATTAAGTTAGAAAAATATTTTCCCCAAATATAGTAGACTGATATCCTTACTATATAAATCAATAAGAAAATGCCAGGAGAACATACAATTCTCAAAAGAGAAAATATGGATGCCAAATAAAAGGAGAAATGTTCAACTTCTTCAAGATGCAACTTCAAATGCAAATAAAGCAAAAACTAAGTGCCATTTATTCACTTATCAATTAGCAAAGGTCAAGATTTAATAATAAGTTACGTAGCACTTATTATTTAAGTTACAAATCTAAGTGCTTTATCAATATTAAATAATTTAATCCACACAACCCTACTAGATAAGCAATATTATTTTCATTATTTCCATTTTACAGATGAAGAAATTGAGACACAGAGAAGTTAAGTAACCTGATCATAGTCACACAGCCTGTAAATCAGAGATCGGGGATGCAATCCAAGGAAATCTATCCACAGAAGCATGCTTTTAGTAATTATACTATGTTGCATTGATTTGATGGCAAGGGTGTTGTGATTCAGGCATACTCATTCATGCTTGTTAGAGGTTTGGGGGGACAAAATTTCCAGAAGATGATTTCATATATATCTATCAAGAGTCTTGACAGTAATTTTTAGCCTTTGTCTCAATATTTGACTTCTAGAAATCTGTCTAAAGAAATATTTAAAATGAAAACAGATTTATGCATGAAGAAGCTCATGGCAGCATAATTTATAATCACAGAAAGAAAAAAGGAAAAAATCTAAATGCCCAAAACTGTGAAAATGTATAATTCTAATTTATAGAGACAATGGAATATTTGGCAGCTAATAAAACGACATTTGTTAAGAGTTTTCATGATATGGGAAATACTTATGATGTAATACTAAGCAAAACACAGGATATGAAATTTTATGACTTCTACTACGTTATATTAAAAAAATACAGGTATTTATTCACTCAGCAAATATTCGAGGTACTCCTCAATGATATCCATCAGTAAGCAAAACAGACTAAGTTCCCTGTTCTGGAGCTAACTTTCCAGTGGGGAAGGAAAAGAATTAATTGAATATTCAGTAAATAGATTATACAGTGAATTAAAGGGATAAGTACAATTGGAAAAAGAAAGAGAAAAGCACAGTGATGGGAATTGGAAATGTAGTTTTGCAGGTGTAGGTTGTGAAATTAAACAGAAGTAAATCTCATGGAGATAGTACAGTTTGAGCAAAGACTTGGAGGAAGTGGAGGACTTAGCCAAGTGAATACCTGAGGGAAGAGCATTTCAGACAGAGAGAAACAGCTAGAAAGAAGGCTAGGTAGCAGATGCTATTGGTACCTTACCTACATTCTGGACCTTCACTGTGCCACATGTAGGTGACTTAAGGCAAACACCTGTGACTCTCTTCCTGCAGCCTTCTCTTTTTTCTTTTCATTTTTTTTTTTTTTCCTGGTCATGGCCAGGTATGTGAGGCAAGCTGGAAGCGCCAGAGTTAATTGCCGTGGAAGCAGGCCTCAACCAATGGCAGAAGCTGAGGTAAGCTTCCTTATCCTCAGATAGGATAACTCAGATGCATGTTCTATGCTGTCTTCTAAAACAAGTATTTCTCAAATATTATTAAGCATACAAATCACCTGGAGTTCTTGTTAAAATACAGATTCTGATTCAGTAGGTCTGGGGTAGAACCTGAGATTCTGCATTTAACAGACTCCCAGGCTTTGCCAAGTTGCTGGACCATAACTTAATAGCAAGGTTAGAGAGTTTACTCAGTAAGTTTGGGTCCACTTGCCCATGGCAGTAACACACCCTTTTTTTGGATTCTTTCCAATCCCTGACATATTTCTTCTCTACCACACAGCGTTTCTTGGCATCACCACCAAATAAACTAGTTGCCTTCACCTTGTCTGAAAGTTGGCTTCTGGGATAACCCTACCCATGTCCTGAGGCAGAAATGTGCCAGGTGAATGCATTATGGCTGGAGTAGAGTAGGTGAGGCCTGAATGAAAGGACAAGAGTTTGGAAAGGTAATGATGGCAGATCATATAGGACCACTTTAAGGAGTTTCGATTTTGGCTGTTACAGAATGAATGGGGGCTGTTGCAGAATTTTGGGCAGAGAATGGCATAATCTGACATTAATAGCTTCCCTCTGGCTACTGTGTTGAAAACAGACCAGAAGGGTCAAGGGCAGAAGCAGAAGGTAAGTTCAGAGGCTACTGCTGTAATACAGGGCATAGATGATGGGGACAAATGTTAGTGGCACAGGGAGAGGAAGCAGTGGATATGTGAGTAAAAGTCAGATTTTGAACTTCCAAAAGAAGTAGTCAAGTAGACAATTAGATATAATAGTCCAGAGTATGGTAAAGAAGTCTATACTAGGAGATATAAAAGTGGTCATCATTAACATATAAGTGGCATTTCAAGTCATGGGACTGGATGAAATCACTTAGAAAGTGAGTGTAGACAGAAAAAGAAAGAGCTTTGGAACTTTCTAACATTAGAAATATTAGAAGTGAATCTGCTAGAATGTAGAAAGTCAACAATAGCAATGTCGGGTGGAGGTATTCTACATGATTTTTATTTTCCTTATTGTCATTTGCTTGACTTCAGTGGTAAGTGTGTAGAGCCAAAGACCCGAGGGACATGAAACATTCAATGCCATGTCTTTCTGTCTTGTTTAAGAGTTGTAGTGCTGCCAGTTGGGAATAATATGGAAAGAATACACAGTTTTGACAACTTAAATCAGGCAGTAATGTTAAATGAGATTTCAGAAGTATTACTATGTGATAGAATTGGGAAAAGAAAAAAAAAAGTATTTTAAGCCAGATTGGAAGACATTCTAAGGAGAGAATCCAGTAAGTGCAAAACTCAATCGAGCAGTGAAGAGGATCACAGACAGCCTCAATGGGGCCAACAGAAATGTTAGATAAGGATGGTATGCATCAAAAAGAGGGCAAAGCCCAAGGAGCCTGGAGTCCCTGTTGTCATCACAACAATGAAAAGTAGTTCAGCTTGTAGGTAAGTGACATGGGAGAATCAAATACTGCATCCTGACACAAAATCGTCCCTTGATTTGTAACCACAACTGGCCTGAGATTATATAAGCGTCCCTTAACCAGAAAGGTTTAAAATTTAGCACAAAGATGGTAAATATTGCATTATTTGGATATAACTATGTTAAGTACAAAACTTGTTTATATAAAAATGGAAACAATCTGTTTATATTTTATGGTTACAGTTTTAGAAATATTTAAGAAAATTTTATATATTAGACTAATATATAAGCCCCAGAATTATAAGTTTAAACATAATTAGTTGATTTTGGAAGAATTGTGATCTTAATTGTTGAAGAAGAATTTAGCCAACTTTCTAAATAGTTTTGGGATGTATGATACCTTCCTTCTTAAAAAAATTCAATTATATTTAAGAATTACTCAATCATTTGGGAAAGTTTTTATTTATCTGTTACAGTGCTTAAAAAGAAAACCAAATACTTTAATGTAGAAATGCAGTTTTAAAACTTTAAAATTGTTTGGCTAACCTCCTTTGTAAACGGAGCATAACATTAATCAAAACCTTTCTTGATTTTAACAAGTGATTGCTAAAATTTACTGCATCTATAGATAAAGATATACAAGTTGAACTTAAAAGCATAAGTAAAAACTATATTTTTAAAATTTGCAACTTTAATAAATTGAATATTAATTTTAAAACAATATATGTAAATAGAATTTTCTTCTTCAAAAGCTTCCTCATGGACACCAAAAACTCCTATTACACTTCCCACTTTTCGGTATTAAAAAATATGTAATTTAAAAGTTTACACAATAAACACATACTAGTTTTAATTAGGAAAAAAGTTAATAGGACACAAAATAAAACATGAATTAGCCAAAATACTGAGTGAACTTCCAAAAAATACTTTTACATATTTGTACTTTATACTTTTACTTTTTAAAAATGCTTTTACTTTTAACCATTTTGTTTCTAAAAGCCAAGTGAATAAATAGTGTTAGAATACTTATAGAATTCGTAGGCGTGTCTTATACAAATTGGATTAGGATTTTTTTTTTTTTTAAGTGAACACTACATCCAAAAACAGGCCAAACTAATCGCTAGTGTTACAAGTTAGGTTAGTGTTACTCTATCATATAGATATCTACTATTATATAGCAAATGTATATAGATGCTGACATAATAAAATATAAATTCGTTTAAATATATAAATTAATTCAAAGTCACTTTTTTGCTCTAATCGATGGGTACTAAGATAGCAAAATAATTATTGGCATTTTCTAATTGCTTTCTCAATGTCAAGCATTGCGATGACCCCTTTAGATAACATTTTTATTTCTGCACAAAAACCCAATGATAAAATTGTATTATTACTGCAGTTTTACAGCTGAGGAAGGCAGGGCACAGAGCATTTCAACTACTTGCCCAAGAACGCTGTGGAGAAGTTCAGGGTGGAACGCCTGGGTCTTTCTGATTATCTATTCCACATGCTTTTAACTACTTCACTGTGATGCCTAAAAGTGTAGCTACTATTGAATGAATAGGGAAATCAGCAAAATTACGTGACTGCTGAAAAGGGTAGCTAATACTCCCAAAATAGATGGGAAGGCAGCTATGTCAAGAAGCAGCAGGAGTTCAGGAGCACTGTTGTAACTAGAAAGCGGAGTACCCAGAACAGGTCTCCTAATGCTAGGTCCTTCAATAGCCAGAACAATATAAAATACATTTCATTTAGTGCTCATATGCAGCTCAATTTCTTGGTAATTAGGCCCTTTATGTGGACAGAGTAGCCTGCTTCCGGTGATTTAAGTAAAGATGAAGTTGCCATCAGCTGAGATAAGGAAGATTTTGCATAATGCGGATTTGGGGGAGGGGCAGATCAGGAATTCAGTTTTTGACATGTAAAATGTAAAATTGCTAAAAAGGATTGCATGTAAAACTGGATTGCCATAGGAATCCAATATCTGTATAATTATTCCTAAATAAATCTCTATTGCAAAAGAAAAAAAGGGAAAAATCATAATGAATGGCAAGAAATCATTCTTTCCACTTACTCTAAACAACGAAGAAAATAAAAAGAGAAGCAAAATAAAGATCATTGAATTTGATACTCTTCAGACAAAAAGGTGCCATCCACTTAAAATTCCACAAGCCTTCGGAATTTTGAGGACTAATTAACTTCATTACTCTAAAGAGATAGTGCTTGTTTGGGAAGAATTAAAGGAAAAAATGGAGAGTATATAAATACCCTGGTTTGAATATTTAAAACTTAGACATAGTCAAACTGTCCTTGAGAGGGTTGCACCAACTTATACTCTCCTGGAACATTTTTAAAGGGTTACTGGAAAAGTTACAGACTTTTGCACCACAGCAAATTGCAGATTATGGGAATGAAATAAACTGGGTTCTTTCCATTGGTTCTCTCACTTTATGGTCTCACTCCCAGCTTTAAAATCTTTTGTTATATGTACAGCAAAGTTACACTTAACCACTTAGGAAGGTTCTGAAGTCAGTTCTAAGGAGAACCCATATATTCAAAATGACCTTTGAAAATAAATAGCTCACAAAATATAATATATATAGTTTTACATCAACAAACTGTACATTAAATGTATGCAAAAATAACAAAATGTACAGTGATGTGCAATGAAAATAGAGTAAATAAGTAAAGTAGAAATTTTATAGAATATAAATGTATTTGGAATAATTATATTTCTCATCTTGTATTATTCTAGGTACCAGTAGTTCAAATGAGTATCTTTAAAAAAGAGACAAATCACAGAGGTGTAGGTTGGGTTAAGGGAACAAAAAAGTTAGGATAAGGAACCCAGAGACTAGCTACAGTGAGAAATAGTTTCCATGGCTAAGGCTTAAGCCTAGTGCCCAGTGGGAATGCTACGGTGGAAGTGGGGCCACCAACAGAAGGTGATAAACAGGGGAGACCCACCTACAGCCACTCAGGCACCGAAGCAGGGAGGAAGAGGAGAAGAACTTCCTGCCTGACCTCCTTTCTCTTCTGCCCAGTGATCTCCCAAAATCCTGGTCAGAAACCTGCTGTCAAAATAGACTAGATGAGGCAGTCTGAGCGTCAGCCTCCTGGGGCAGACCGAGAGCAAGGCAGAGAAGGGGAGGGAAGGGATTTAGAGGAGGAAAGGGCTCATATCTACTCATTCTGGGGCAAAATCTTGATTGAATTGGCAAGAAAAATTACTGGCACTATTTAAATTATTCTATCCCCCCTCCCTCTCTCTGCATGTAGAGTGGAACTAAGTTCAAAGACCCTAAAATGAGACTCCAGGGTATATAACAGGAGGTTTTACTAGGGAGCTCATTCCTGTTGAGTGCTTTCTTCAGTCAGAAAATAGGAACTCTGAAAGGTCATATAAAGGGAAGCGGGTGTGGCTCAGTCGATGGAGCTCCCGTTTGCCTTATGGGAGGCCCCGGGTTCGCTTCCCGGGGCCTCCTTGTGAGGGCAGGCTGGCCGGCGCAGTGGGCTGATGCAGCAAGACCTCGCAGCAAAGGGGAGATAAGCAGACACAGAAAAAACACACAGCAAATGGACACAGCAAACACAAACAGCAAGGGGGGGGGTGTAAATAAATAAATTAATCTTTAAAAAAAAAAAAAAAAGAAAGGTCATATAAAGCCACAAGGGCTCAAAAACTCAGTGTGAGAGCATCCATCAGGCTCCTGATTATTGCATGATCCTGGGAAACAAGCTCCCTCTCCCACTACCCCATGTTCTGGCCTGAAATTCTTTAAAAAGCCAAGCACACAATATCTCTAAATTTCAGCTTTTCTCATCTGCAGAACAAGGGTACTGAATTAGATTGGAGGTTCTCCAACCTGGATGGTCTTCAGAAACTTAGGGGATCATACTGAAAATGCATATTGCATATTCCCAAGTCCTTCTCCTGGCCCACTGACTTAGAATCCTCACAGTAAGACCCAAGAACCTTTGTATGTAAAATTTCACCTAGATCATGCTGACATGAATCCACGCTTGGGAACAACTGTAATCAGTGATTTCCAAGATCTGTTCTAGTTCCATGAAATTAAGATAAAATTGAAAAGATGATTTAAAGAATAATTTTTCTTATTACTCAATAGATAAAATTAGGAATTGGAACATATCCAAAGTAACGATGTTTTCTGACCTCACTGAAAAATATTTTGACTTTCTTCTTCTCTTTCTCCTTGTCCTCCTCCACCTTTCTCTCTCTTTCTTTCTTTTTCCTTTTTCTTTCTTTCTTTTCGTTTTTTTTTCCTTTCTTTGCATTTTCAGATTTCCATTCTAATATTGGTAAATGTAAGTGAAATGAATATTTTTCATTTCTTTTTATAAATTTGATAATAGGCTCTGAAGCAATTAGTCTCATTTTAATTGTATCTATGCCATCATTAACGGAAGTTATGTCAATAGCAGCATCTCTTTTTATTTTTGCAACTAAGCATTTGTTTTTATAGCTGATGATATGAGAAGAACTAGATTTCAGTAAATTCTCTAATACAATTACCTGTGTGATCTTGGACAAATCATTGAACTTTCAGTACTCAACTGTTAAATGACAGAATTGGCCTACATTATCTAGAAGATTCCTTTCAGCCTAAAAATCTATGTGTCTAGGAAATGCCACATTGAATCTACCTGTATCTCCTTGTGGTCTGCTATTACACTTGAAAGGAGAGTCTAGGCTTTCAAAGAATCAGATAACTTATAGCAAATGGACTATGATAAGGAAATAACTTTATAATAGCAATGCACATTTCAAAGACCAGTAATCATTTCTCAATGCAATGAGGAAGCCAAAGAGGGTGGAAAAAGTTTCTTTGAAGCATTGGTTTCAAGGCCTGTCCAAGCATCCCAACCCTATAATCAAAGGAGTATTTTCTTATCAATCTGATTTTATTTACCTTGATGTAAATGACTGCTTTCCTACAAACTGCTTTTCCTTCTAAATCATTTATATGAAAAGTGAACAATGACAGAGAAATAAAAGCAACCAACAGAATCAAATTACAGTAATAAACGAACACATTCATAACCCAATAATACCACTCAGCACAAAGCAGTCATCTAATCCTAAACTCTGAATGCAATGTATTTCCTCCCTCTATAATCTTTCATCTTTAAGACATATAGAGGTATGACTTTGCCTTAAGAAAATAAATGTTTCTAATTTAATACTCTCTTTAACTGTTTAAGTTAAAGTTAAGTTGTAGGCAGAAAATTGAGCTACGTAGGCAAAAAAACATGAGTATTAAGCACCTGCATAATAATTCTGTTTTATAACAAATAAAACTTATGATAAAGTTCATCAGTGATACATAAAAATTAGTTTTGCATAATAATTGGTTTTGATAATAAAGTGATCGTGGTAAGCAGATAACATACTTGAACATGATTATGGTTAATTTTATGCAGCCAGATCAAAGCTTTATTGTAATCAATTCTTATTTTATTATTTCTATAGTATCTATAAAAGGTGTCAATGAAAACCGTTTCCCCAGATATATGTACAGTGAGGTCATCAGGCATGCATGTGCTAGTGCACATGTGAACACTTACACTCTGTGCCTCTTCCCAAATATTTGGTACAGACCTGATGCGCTGGTTCTTTCCATATGTCTCTATCAGTTGTTCTAACGCCACCTCAAAATGCAGAAGCTTTAAATTGTTCAAAGATAATTTCATTCAAGTTCTCCTTTATGTTTGTTGCTATTAATATGGTGTGATTTCAGAATATTTGGATAAGCTCTGCTATCAAAAAACTATACCTCACCTACTTGCCAATGCCTAAAATGGCTTTATCTGTAGGAAAACCTGTCATTCTGTAATGGAAGAGGAAAGGCATAAAATGCAAGCATCCCTAGGATGTTTAGCTTATTAGCTGAAAATCAATTACAATAAATAACAGAGTCATTCTACAAAGCAAGGTAGGGAAGTGTGGCAGTTTGATATTGTTTAGGAATTCCAAAAATAGATATTGGATTATGTTTACAAACTTGTCTGTTCCTCTGGGCATATTATATTGGATTGGATTCAGAGGTTTCACTCTTACTTGATCTAAATTATGATTTAGGCTTTGTTTAGGCCACCAGTGTAGGACGCTGAGTCCCCGCCCCCTTGGTTGGTGGGGACTCACAGAGAAAAAGACATGGCAGAGGAAAAAGTTTGAGCTTTGATCCTGGAGCCCAGGAAGTAAGCATACAGAGAAGCAGATATGTGAGGAAAGAGAGAAGGCTCCATCAGACACAGCAGAGGCCCCAGGAAGAGAGATGAGCCATTTGCCTGACAGTTTACAGCTGGCCTTGTGGAGCAAGTAGAGCAGCTGAGCCTGGGGAGAAATGAGCCCTGGGAGAGAGATAAGACTTGTCCCAGCCTGTGGCTAAGATTGGAAGAAGTCGGGACCATGAAGCCTTGGGAGGAAGAAGAAGACTGAATCTTCGCAGATATTGCCCGCCATCTTGTGTCAACATATGGCAACAGACTCTGGGTGAGAAAGTACCTCTTATGGTACCTTGAGTTGGACTCTTTAGGGCTTTGTGACAGTAAGCTTCTACCCCAAATAAATACCCTTTATAAAAACCAACCGATTTCTGGTATTTTGCATCAGCACCCCTTTGGCTGACAAATACAGGAAGGCAAGAAAGGATGAAGCAAAGAGCAAGTGGTTACAGGACTCTTGATGGTGTGGGAAGACACAGCACTGCCAGCCTAGCAGGAAAAACAGGATAAGAGGATGATGGAAGCTCCATTCATGTCTACATAATTTTTCCCTTTTGCACTTCAACAGGCACAGAGGTGTTTTTGCTTATTTACTGCTGTCACTCACAATACTTCCTAACCCAACTGACCTGTCTTAGATAACTTCTAAAGCCCCTCTAGGTATTCTGGTTACCATCAGCAGGCATTTTTTCACAATTACCTTCATATTGTATACAAGAGGTTGTGCAGTAACTAAGAGCAGGGCAGGTATTATAGCCCTGGCTCTGCTTAAGATGAGTCAGCTAGATAAGCACTGCTCAGCTTAATGTCCTGAGGACATATGAAAATGGGGATATTAATAGTCACAACTTCACGTCTTAGCTGGGGTCCCCCCAAAAGTAGAGACTGAGCAAAGATTGTTTGGGAGGTGATCCCCTGAAGCAGGAATGAGGGGATGGGAAGAGGATCAGAGAAGACAGAAAAGCCAAAATCAGGTTGCTTTACTGAGGTGGTTGCTGCAGGCTTGATTCAGTGAGGACCTCGAGAGGTGTGCCCGGTGTGCCACCCGGCACTGCCCTCCTGAAGCATGGAAGGCTGCAGCATTCACCCAGTAAATAATGCCAGATGAGGTGAGCTCGCAAGCTACTGCTCACCACAGCTGCCTCTGAAACCATTAGAAGGCTGTAGAGGGGATGGCATGGGATTCCAGAGACATCTACTGCACCTCCTGAGTTTGTGTGGAAAATTAAGGGGGAAAAATGCATGCAAGATAATCACCTCTGTCTCTTACATAGTTTGAGCTGGATACATATTTGTTATTATTTTTAATAATAACTTTACCTTCTAAACGTATCATTATTAACTTTGACACTAGTAATCCAGTTATTTAATTTTCTTGTATCATTGTAACTATGATCTTGATAGTGAACATAAGGGTAGGGACAAATAAATAGTTTAATGAATTACAGAATGATAATGCATGACAGCAGGAGATGCCTTCATCTATTTCTTTTTTGATTAGCCACAGTGCCTCTGAAAACAGCTCAAGAAACAATTGAGGAATTGACCTGAACTAGACTGTAACCCAATCAAGTTAAGAATCCATGTGTTTTCTTTCTTGTTTTTTCTCCTTTCCCATTGCCCTAATCTTGAGTCCATCACACTTCTAGCACTCAATAAATGTTGGCAGACATACTTGGTTCTCTATGTTGAAATTGCCCTAAGGCAAAGCAGTAGACAACATGCCAGAGATTTCAGGCAGTTGAATGTTTTGTGTTCCATGGAAACTGTAACTATTAATACTGTGTTGAATTCTATCAAGCTGCATGTGCCCAAAGTCTTTCAAGGATTCAAGCCACAAAAATAATCAGATAATTTATCACTTCCCAAAATGCATTCTGGATGGTCATTTACTTCATTTAAGGAATGTATAGGAAGGCAATTGAAGCATTTGGCTTTTGGCTCATATTTCTGAGAAATAGTTTAAGATCAAAGGAAGAAGTATTTATGCTTTTCAAATGATGTTGGCTCCCTTACTGATTACTTACTGGTTTGGCTGAAAGCCTATCTTATTTTTACTTACTTTATTTTTTATCACATCGAGATACTATTATTAATTATTTCCATTTTATAAGTGAGGAAACTGAGCCACGGAGAGGCTAAATACACATTTTGCCCAAAATTGCACAACTTGTAGCCTGACTTTAGAGCCCATGCTCTTATCCTCTGTGCTCAGCACCTCACTGTTGGTCACCACTGGGCACTGTTCAAGATGCTGAGGGTACAAGGCACAGGCCCTGCCTTCCAGGAGCTTACAGTCTAGTGAGGGAAGCAGTAAGAACACAAGCATGTTCAGTACAATATCTCACTGCTTGTTAGACCTTATACAAAAAATATAATATAAAGACATTTTCCCAGTTTTGCATATCTGTATGTCTATCTGGATGCAGAGAGAGAATGGATTGTAGGGGAGGGAGAAGAAACAGGGAGACTAGTTATGAAGTTTAGCAATAGTCCAGGGAAGAGAACGTTTTGACTAGGACTACGGTAGAGGATATGGAGACTGAGAGAATTCATTGTATTTGAAAGATAATTAAGAAGTAAAATTGTCAGGGCGTGTTGAATGATTACATCTGGGGTGATGGGTATACCCCAAATAACAAAATTTACTTTGGCTAATAAAAGGAGAAAAGGATTTATTTGGGGAGATCATAGAATCAACTGGAAGTCTGAAGAACCAGACTTGAGACATAGGATTTAAGTGAATGGCCAAGGTTTACTCACCAAAGTTAGGTTAGTGAGTTCACCATGGCTGGCACCTGTACCACAAACAAACACTACACTGGATTCTCAACCTTGCACAGTGCTAATATATAATATCTAATTATCCCTACCTTGAATCACTCCCTCCAAATTCAAAGTCCTGGGCAGGAGCTCCCATTTAGCTGAGTCTAAGTCATGTGTTCAAGCCATGACTGCCAGAGTGGGGAGAAGGAACATCCAGCTTCCTTCAGCTTCTGCAACAGGACACAGGGTGCTACTTCCCTCCAAGGGTTCACACACTGGGGGAGCACCAATAAGAAAGGAATTCAGATGCTGAGTAGGCAAAAAAGGTGCAAATGTCCACTACAGTGTGACCAGGAAGGAGCCAGGGAGGATGGCTCTGATTTGAACAAATAGGGGGACGGTGGTACCATTTCTTGAGGTGGAGAACTAAGGAGGAGAAGCAGGATTAGGACCTGGTAAGAGAGAAGAGTTCAATCTTACACACGATGAGTTTGAGGGCTGCAGAACATCCTCTTTGCTGTAACTCATACACCACATTCTGTCACCCCCTACAATGGCTTTCCCTGGTTTTTAAGAGAAGAACACAAATCCCCAATCTATCCACAAGACCCAGAAAAATCTGGCCTCTGATTATCACACCAGATTTATTTCATATGGCTCCTTGCCTTGTTCAAGATGCTCCAGCAACACGTGGCTTACTTTAAGTTCCTTTGTATGTCATGCCAGTTTCTGCCTCAAGACTGACCACAGTTTTCTCTTCCAAGAATGCTTTTTCTTTTCACTATATATATCCCAGATGCCCAACCAGGCAATTATATATTTATTGATAGATGAGTGAGTGAATGAATTAATTAATATAATATTCTAAGTTTAGTGAGGGCAGATTTAGCCCAAAGACTTTGATTTGGATTCATCAGCACACAGATGGTAACTCAAGCCAATGAAGCAAATGAAATCACTCATGTAAGATTTAGGACATTATTAACTAAAGTAGCAGTTCTTAATGTCATCCATAGTTCACCCTGCATCAGCATTAACTGGAGATTGGCTCCAAGGATCTGTAGTTTTAACAAGTAAGCTCAGGTATTTCTTATGGCTTCTAATATCTGAGAACCATTTATTTAAGGAGTCACAGAGGGATACCCTTAGCACAGCCCCAGAAGTTTGTTGTACAGGCCAGGTGTTCTTACTTCTAAAAGAATGATGCATAAACAAGCGTGAGTAGCTAATGGCATGTTGTTGTGCACTGAATATCAGATTAGGAATCAGAAGTCCTAGGCTCAGTTCAATCCATGCTAGTTTTACAATCTATGTAACTACTGGTAATTGAGAGAACAGAGACTTAAGGTCCTTAGTCATTGGCTATAATTTACGTTATTGATATGAAGATTCAGTATATGTTATAGCTAACTTTTTAGTATATTATAATTTTTTGTGTTTTAGAAAATTCAAAGAGAATGTTGATGAACTTGAGAGTTTCCTATTGGTTTCTCTCAGACCGTAAAATACCATTATGTTAAGGATTTTCTGCATGCGTATGACTGTGCATGTGTTCCTTCAACTGTAATCACGGAAGAAGAGAAATAGAAAATTAAAATGGGCTTTCCACAAGACACTGCTAAGCATCAGAAAAGACATTAAGAAAAGGGGAAGCTTAACCTATATCTCTGGGATATAAGATCATATTCAACCTGACATTTCTTGTTGCCACTATTACATGCAGTTGACAATTGCTTTTATCACAAGTTACACAGAAATGACCCCTGGACAATCATGTTGGCTCTAATAATATCATGAACAATGGAAGAATGGTCTGATGGCTTCAGTGCTGGCTTAAGGTTTTAGAGAATAGCTGGTCATTGCAGCTTACCTGACAGATTAGTGTGGTAGGGTAAATCACCTCAGTTTCTCCATCTTATAAAGTTGAATACCAATACTTAATTTCTGAAGTCCTAAACCAGGCTGCAGAGAAAAGTGATTAGGTCAACAGAATCTAGAAGAAGAATGCCTGAGTTCAAATCCTGGCTTTGCCACTTCTTAGCTGCCCCTGTCCCCTCCTTTGGTAAATTACAGAGTCTCTCTTCTTTATCCATAAAATGGAGATAGTAAGAGTATCCACCTCATAGAGTTGTTGTGAGGATCATATGACTCAATAGAAGGTAAAATATTTAGAAAAGTGCCTGGTATATAGTAAAGTACTCAGTAAATATTAGACATTATTAAGCTACTTTTCTTAAAGGATTCATAAGAAAACTCATGCAGTTTTGTGCATATGGCAATGTTACTTAAAAAAACCTCACAAACATTAGTTTACATACTTCAAAATAAGGACTAACATTTTCAAAGTAGTCATCACGGTTAAATTGGGGAAAAAGTGAGGGGTAAGTAGGAGGAAGTGAAGATGGCTGGAAGGAGTGGGGAGAGAGATTTACGATAAAGAAAGTGACATTGCTCAAAATATCGTTGGCACACTTTCAGATTGCCTACCAAGTCTGCACAGTAATTTGATTCTCTGAAAGTAGTAAATTTTTATCCTTTGAGGGTTTCTTTTATTTTTGGAAGTCACCGAGAGCCAACATAAGCCAAGTTTGATGAATGAAGGAGATGACAGGATTCTATAGGATACTTATCTTTTTTAAAACAGAAGCATACAATGGGTTGAAATAAGCCATGGTCAAGAATCTAATTATTGCATTTAGTTCTGTCAGATTTTGTAGCCTCTAGAGGCAACCTAAGCTAATATCTTTAGTGCTAGAAACAGTTCAATTTGAGATCAGGATATCCCAGCTATCTGACACTGAGCATCAAGTCATCTTGTTTACAAATCTGACTCAGTCCTTGGTTGCTAATGCAAACAATCAAGCTTTTACCTGTTTCAGAGATTCATTCCTGACCTTGGGTGTCAATTCAAGTACCTATGCCACTCTCTTGATGAACTTTCTAGAACCCTAATCCCTACTGGGATCTGCATCCCTCTCAACAGTTCCCATTCTGGGGTTTTGAGAGCTTTCCCTAATCCTTAGGCAGGTAGCCAAGGCTCTACTATCAGCAAACAAGCTTTCTGGAAGCAATTCCATGTCCAACTCAGGCCCCTGATCCTCTTTACTCCAGGATGTCTATTATTGTTCTCTACCTGACAGACCCCCAGATGCCTTAGTGGTCACCTGTTGTGTGAAGTCATACTTCCCAGGTGGCAGATTTTTCCGCTGCACTGGACTTCTCCTCACGTGATGCTGAGTTTTAGCCCAGAGCCTGCATCACCCAGTGGGTGTGCCTATTTCAGGTCCTAGAACCTCCCATTCTAACCTGTTCTATAACAATTGATTATACTATGTATTTCTGTGTCTTATGTCAAAGCTAAGAGTTTCTTTATTTTATTCCACACAAATTATTCATAATTTCTAGAGACTATGTCTCTCTGTTTGACTTTGCAGGAAGAATAGGAACAACGAAATAAGCAAAAACAAATGTAAAACCTACTCATTTGAGATTTTTATATAACACCATTCTTGAATCTCAGGGATTTGGAAATTTCCACTGCAGGCTTTGAAGCAATATTCCCAATACAACCTGGAAACCACCATCTTTCACTGCCAGTGAATACTTTTAGTTTCCCTATAAAGACAAGTGTTCCAGGTATATAATTTGGTAGCCATATATAATTTTGAATAAATTAAATGTTTGAACCTACAACATAGTCATTGTTCCTGTTCATGGCTGGTCCTGTGTAGCCTTGTGAATTTCTTCCCTGCGTTCTATAAATATTTTCATACTCCTCAAAAACTACTGTTATTGGCACTTCTTCACCCATAATAAAGTTTTTTTAATGTGACAAGTATCAACCTCTGAGATTTGCTAAACTTCATAAAAATGTAATACTATATCTTAGCCCAAACTTTTGTTGTTCACTTTGTGTTAACAGAGATCAATATTTACTATAGCTGCCAACACAACTGACTAAACTTGAGAGCACAATTTACATGCATGCTGAAACACGTGAGCCATGTCCTTTTATGACAAGACTTCCCACACACGAAATGTTATGTCATAGAAAGAGCATCAGACTTTAGATTCCATCAGATATGTAATCAGATTCCATAAATACACTTTTTAGCTATATTACCTTAGCCCTTATTTTACCTTTC
>JAQZBX010020217.1:0-33175 GCA_029593785.1 Cabassous unicinctus
TAGAGATAATATTTACATATAAAGATGCCCCAATCATATTCTATATTGAAACAGCAAAATGTGGATATAAGGTATAGACATGAATTTTACACTTTCTGAAAGGGGACACACCACTGTTTAATTCTGGGAAGGCATGTGAGATTAGGGTGAGAAGAAAGACTCTTCTTTTTACATTTTTATTTCTTTATGGTTTGGTTTTGTAAAACAAGAGAATGAATATAAAGGCCCAGGGTCAAGGCTCAGAGAAGCTGACAGGTTCTAGGGAGTCTTGGGGGAATGAAGGGAGGGGCAGAAGTTTCCAAGAGGCAGACTTTAGCTCAATATAAGAAATGCATGTATAGTTTTAACTACAAGAGGAATCTAGAGGGAAAATAAAAAGGCTGGACTGACCGGGTAAGGAAGGAAATTCCTCTTACCGAAGATGCCCTGTCTCCGTCAGGGATGCTGTATAAAATGGAAGCAAAAATTTCCAGGCAACCCCCAGTGCCCAAAGTCTACGTAAGCAGAGCAGTGGGGCATATCTCCTCATGAAAATGAACTGGTGTGGAATGCTGCTGTTGTTTGGTCCTGCCCAGCTTCCCTGACCCCCTTCGTTACTGGGATCCAGTCTTCCTCCATTGCATGTGGCACTGGTAGACCCATCAATCAAGATGCCTCTGCCACTCCTAAACCCCAGGAAGCCAATCCCCCTTCCTCCTTGAAATTTGAATCATGAAAGAGTCACACAAGGGCAGAAAAAAACGGTTGGAGTTTACTGACCCAAAAGATAGTGCCTTGGAGAGCCAGCCTCATTGTCAGACACTGTTCCCTGGAGCAGGTCTGAGTGTTTAGCTACATGCTCTCATTCCAGTAAATTCCGTGTTTGACCTGGGTTGGCCATAGTTGGTTATAGCCTCTTACCAAAGATCCTTAACTGATACAAGTTACTAGTGCCCAGACTTGGCCATTCATTCATTCATTCTTTTTTTTTTTTTTTTAAGATTTATTTTATTTATTTACCCGCCTCCCCCCTTGTTGTTTTGCACTTGCTGTCTTGCTCTCTGTGTCCATTCGCTGTGTGCTATCTGTGTCTGCTTGTCTTCTCTTCTTCTCGTCTTCTCTTTAGGAGGCACCGGGAACTGATTCTGGGACCTTCTGATGTGGGAGAGAGGCACTCAATCCCTTGAGCCACCTCAGCTCTCTGGTTTGTTGTGTCTTTCATTGTCTCTCCTCTTTGTCTCTTTTTGTTGTGCCAGCTCTCCATGCGGGCCAGCCTGCCTTCACCAGGAGGCCCCGGGAAACGAACCCAGGACTTCCCACATGGTAGGCAGGAGCCCAATCGCTTAAGCCATATCCGCTTGCCCCCATTCAGTCTTTTGGCCATTTATTCATTCGTTTATTCGCTCATTCAGAACTTTAGATATGCAGGTTCTGTTCTCAATTATCACTGGGGATACAAAGCCCAAGTCAGCCAGGCTCCTGAGAGATCTGAGCCTAGAAAGCCAAAGAAGCCCAAAGAGGCCCCTAACCTATCTGGGGGAGGTTATAAGTAAATACTCCCTAGAGGAGTTGACACTTGAATTGAGTCGAAAAATGAAACATTTCCATCCCTACTTCTTTCTCTCTTCTACTATTTCCCCATTTGCAAACATATTTTCATTAGCTACTCAATGCCATTGAGCTTGTGTCTCTAAAAGCACTGGTGGGAATAAAGGAGTTACATAAATTTGTACAGGAAAACTTGGGAAGCTTCACATTTAGAAAGAGGTTTCTTTGGGAGAATTGTTATAAGTTTCAAACAAGTAATCAAAAAAGGAATCCCTGGAATGCAGCCCAGTTCTCATTTAGTGAGGCAGAAGTCACTGTGTAATTGCATACTTTTTTTTTTATTACAAAGTTAATTGAATCATAAAATATAAAGTACACTGGGAAAACTTACGGATGAGACCCAAATGCAGTCACAGGGAGTAGCTTTGCCTCAGCGGGGCAGAGAGGGCCGTGCGGCCTCCTTGACTCCAGGTTGTCCACCCTGCGTGCTTAAGGCTTTGTGTGTCTGTGCTTCATCAGGTATGACTTCCCACGTGTGAAAGCCTGTGACACAATGGGAGATGTGTGTGCACACTCACGTTTGTACTCAGTCCGTGAAGGCAAGCAGGGTTCCGGGCAGACCCTTGGTGAGATGATATTAAACTATAATATAATTCACCTGAACAAACACTTATTAAACACACTCTTTGGCCACATCCTATGCAGGCATCAGGGGGTGAAAAGGTGAAAGGCATCTCTGCCTTTGAAGAACTGTCTTTCTGGTGGAGACAGAAGCTCAGAGCTAATAATGTGAAAGAAATGAGCTCAGGGCTTTGAGAACTCAGGGAAAAACAAAACAAAGCAAAACAACCTCACCTAGGCTACCAGGAAGGCTTCACAGAGGAGGTGACCTATGACAAAGGCTGTGAAGGGTGTAGAGAAGGGTGATTTAGGCAGAGCAAAGACCAATGAAAGTGAATGAGCTCAGGGGACGGGTCCAGCCTTGTGTGTAGTGCAAAGGGGGAGGGAGCCTGAGAGCTTAGAGGCACAGGGGAGGCTTTCCCACTGCTCCACTGTTTATTTGGGGATCATCACGGTTATGGTCAGGGCAGAGTGAAAACTGGATTGCTCCAGGGCTTCAGTGCGTCCCCCATGAAACAGCATGTCCTCACTTGCCAATGTCTATAAACTTGATGGATTTCAAGTATTTACTCTTTCAATGAATATGACCCACATACATTGCGACATGTGGGTGATTTTATATGAAGTGCACTCAGGCAATCATGGAATTTCTATCTATTCAAGAAAGATAGCTTTTAGACCATGGGATAAAACCTCATTCATTCGAGGGCCACTGATTTGGAATTTCATATTATGGACATTTTCATATTATGGGCTAAGATTTTATTTTTCTTTATCTATAAGAAAAAATGATTTATAAGCAAATGAGTTATATGAGTACAATTATTGAGTTGAAATTTTCCTTGCTTAAAGGAGAAACCTTTTGAATGGCCACAGAAAGGAGCTACTTCCAAACAAATTACAGACATGTAAATTTACTCGTTTTCAATGAGTTCTTATCAATCCATTAAGGCTGGTAGCTGAGGGCCTTTTTATAATTTATGTTCTGGTCTGTGCAGTTAGACATTCATCCTCATCTAAGCCCTCCAGTACCACATCCACGCCTCTCCGTGGCACGTCCCACAGACCATCTCGTATTATAGACAGCTGAGTGTATTTTAACCTTTCTATTTTCCTGTGGCTTCCATTAGAGCAGAACTTATGTCTGATTCACCTTAGCTTCCTCCACTCACCCACGGTACCTAGCACATAAAATGTTCCTAATAAATGTTAGCAGAATAACACCCACTTCTTTGTCAGAGTGCTCTAGGTATAAAAATATCTATTTCACAATATTAAATATAATTAAAATGTTCTGATTATTTTTCCTGGCCCACTATCCAATTGCTTTAAAAACCAGGGGTTCTTAACCAGCGGTCCACGGACCAAAGATTTCAGGAGGTCCGTGAACTTGAATTAATTTTGAATAATCCTAAAATTTAAAGACATGCCGATGTTGAGTGCCATAAAACTACCTGCCGCTTCATTCTGAGAAGGGGTCCATGGCTTTTACCTGACTGGCAAAGGGGTCCGTGGAACAAAAAAGGTTAAGAACCCCTCCTCGAAATCAATGGCTCTTTAACCACAAGAGATTCAAACTTAAGAGTGTCTCCCAGGTAAAATATCTCCTCATCATAATACTGCTCTTCTGGTTACATAGAATTGATGTGTTTTATCATTCAGAGCTAGAAGATTGGGCTTTGATTCTCCATTTGGCCAATAAAGAGATGTCTGAGTGACTTTGGACAAGGGATTAGAACTCTCTGAGCTTCTGTTTTCTCAGTTGCTCAGTGGTGACTTAACCTTCCCCATAGGTTTGTGATAAAGATGAAGAAAACAGATAGGGCTCTATTAAGTATTATACAGAATAGTTATTAGTTATTGGCAATTAAATATTTTTTAAAAGATTTCAATTTACTTTTTATCCATTTTTAACCTCCCTTTCCCCCACGTTTCTGTTGGTTTTGTGTCCATTCGCTGGGCAATTCTCTGTCTGTTTCCTGCCCTCTCTTCTCCTCCTTCTCCTCCTGTCTTTGCCGGAATTCAATCCTGGGAACCTCCGATGTGGGAGAGAGGCGTTCTGCCACCTGCACCACCTTAGTTCCTGGTTTTTCAGCACATCTCATCTTGGCTCTCCCCTGTGTCACTCTCCTGTTATGTCATCATCTTGCCGTGTGTGGTGCACCCGCACACAGGGCCTGGTGGCGCACCCACTCGCGGGGGCTGATGGCACACCCGCGTGTGGGGCCTGGGGGTGGGGCCTGACAGCGCACCTGCCCAGGGAGCCTGGGGGCTCACCCCTCGCGGGGCCTGGCGGCCCATGCGCTTTCTATATGTTTCTTTATTTCACCGGGATGTCCTGGGAATCGAACCCAGGTCCCTTCATATGGGAGACGGATGCCCAACCATTTGAGCCACATCCGCCCCCACTATTAAATATTAAACCTGATGATGTGCTTCAAGTTTCAGGTAGAAGTTTTTTTGACAGAGAAGCACCAGGTCATGTGATTGAAGTTTCTTTTAACCTAAGAGCTTCTTTCTTCAACCACTTTTATTTAGCAGGTATTCCCGAGACTCATACCAGGGAATAAAGAACTGAATAAAACCCAGTCCCAGTTCTCCAAACTGTGGGGTCAGCAGTTATATAAGCCAATTACTGCAAAATGATATAGTAAAGCCTTCAGAAGCAGCATATTTTCAAAGTATAAGGAGCACAAATGAGCCCTTGTTCTTTCTGAGGAATTAGAAAATGCTCAAGAGAAAAGCTAATGCTTGAGAGAAGCCATGAAGGAGAGCCAGAGTTTAACAGGTATGGCAGACAGAATAATATCCCGCCCCCACCCAGGATGTTTGTTTCCTAAACCCTGGGACCTGTGACTATGTTACCATGCCACCTTAGGAGGAAAAGCAACTTTGCAGATGTGATGAAGGTTAAGGACCTGGAGGTGGGGTGAGTAGCCCCAAATATCCAGGTGGGGCCAATCTAATCACGAGAAGCCTTAAAAGCTGAGAACGCTTCCTGGCTGCAGGCAGAGGGAGCTAAGACCAGGAAAGAACGATTGGAGGGATGCAACGTGAGGACTCAACTGGTCACTGCTGGCTTTGAAGACAGAGGAAGGGGCCATGAGCCAAGGAGTGTGGGTGGCTTCTAGAAGCTGGAAAAAGCAAGGAGACAGAGCCTCCAGAAAGGAACTCAGCCCTGACGACACCCTGATTTTTAGCCTGGTGAGACCCATATGGGACTTCTGTTCCTTGGAACCATAAGATAATCATTTGGTTTTTTTCAGGCCACCAAGTTTGTGGTGATTTGTTGCAGCAGCAAGAGAAAACAAATATGACAGGTTCGCCAAAAGTGGGGGCTTCACTAAAAGGAAGACGTGCAAATGCCCAGAGGCATCACATAGAACGGTAGTGTCCAGTACCTGCAAGTCATTCCATGTGGCTGGAATGTAAATTGTTTGGAAGGGGAAAGGAAGGAGAAGGGCTGGAGAAAGTCAGGCCTTTATCATCATAGCAGCAAAAAAGAAGAGCAGCAAGAGCATTTATCCCATTATTTACTGTGCACTTACTGTGTGCCAGATATGCTTCTAAGTATTGTACACATACTAACTCTAAAACTCCAAGCCACCCTATGAGACAGTCACTGTTATTGTCTTCACTTTATAGATGGGAAAACCAAGTTCCAGTAAAGCCTAAGTAACTTGCTCAAGCTTAACCCAGGTAGAGTGAGGCCAAGCTAAGGATTCAAGCTGGAGCTTGGCTCCAGCTCGCTGAAAGCATGACACTCTGGAGGGCAATGGGGCAGCAGGAGGAGGAAGGCATGTTCACAGCCGAGGATCAGGCAGGCCAGCTGGGGGTGGAGGCGAGAGGAGGAGCACGTGACTCCTTTATCACTTGTTCTCTGCATCGTCTTGTTTATCACTGAGAGACAGTCAGCAACATGCGAGCAGACAGGAAACTAACAGAGGAAAAAGGAGTTGAGGGAGAGAAGACGGAGAGGGCCAAAAGGATGTTTCTCAAGAACACATAAATCTGCGGAAAGTATTTCCACGAAATCGCTGCTGCTGTCTCACAGCTCGCAGGCACCGCTGTCCTTCCTGCCTCTTGACAAGCATCAGGAACCTCTTCCTTGGTCACACTTTCTGTCCCCAGCAGTGCGTTGGCATGTGGGTGTTTGTGCATGTGTGTGTGTGACTCTTAAAGACCAAAATGTTTTCAGATGCAGATCTCAACATGGTTAGATCATTTTAAAGAAGTGGTGTCAGTGGTCCTTCAGCAGGCGCTGCTGGAAATCCCACCTGGAGGCCTGTCACAGCCTGTGAGTGGTTGGATTCCCACAGGTTGGAAGTCTATTTGGTCCTCACCCTTGTCTGCTTAGGGGTCTCCCAGATGGACTGCTTGGAAATAGATTTTATGCTAGCTCCAGATGAACCAGGAGAGCCTCTGAACACTAGCTGTAACAAAACAAAGCAGGCTGCATCTTGGAATCATCAGGAGATTTGAAAATATACCAGTGCCCAGGCCCCGTTCCAGACCAATGAAAACAGAATCATTAGGGGTGGTGCCTGGGTGTGAGGATTTCTTTACCTCCCAACTCCCAGGTGATTCCAAAGTCCATCCATGATTGGGAGCCACCTGTCTAAGCTTGTGAGAGCTCTTTCACCTTCAGGGAGAAGGAAACTCCATGGCTTTAGAGTCCAAAACACTTGGATTCCGGTCTCTTTCTTTCTATAATTAGAGGAAGCTGTTTAATCTTCTGAGCTTCAGACCTTCACCTTTATACTGTGATTCACTACTTTCTCATAGAGATTTTGGAAGAATTGAGTGACATCAAATATGTAAAGCAACTGGCACAGAGTAGATGCTCAATAAATTGGATTCCTTAGTGACCTCACTCTACCTGTGTTAACCTTGAACAAGTTACTTAGGCTTTTCTGGGACTTGGTTCTCCCCTCTATAAAGTGGAGAGAATAGCAGTGACTATCTCATAGGATGACTTGGAGTTTTAGAGTTAGTATACGTACAAAGAAGCGTATTTGGCGCACGTAAGTGCACAATAAATATTAATATGATAAATGCTGTTGCTGCTTGCTCAAGGGCCTGACTTTCTCTTTTTCTTGTTTCCTTTTACCCTCTGCCCCTCCCCACCCCCACCCCCGTAAATCCAGGGAGCACTCAGTGGAGAAAAAACAGGGCTGGTCCCCGGTGACTTCAGGCCCTCCCTTTGGCTGGAAGGTTGCACAAAAACTCACTTCCCCACGATGTCTCCAACTGCTTCCCAGCGCTGGCCGGTACCTCTCCCGGGTAGCTGATGCCCAAACTCTCCCTTTGTTCCCAAACTTATGACTGCCCTCCCTCTGGCTCTGCACCAAGAGGAAGCACAGAGTGGTTCCTCTCCTAGAGCATAACTCCGCAGTGCGTCCAGCTGAGCTCTGGCCCAGGCTACCTTCGCACTGGGCACCCATGTGGCCTGCTGACCCCTCTGCCTGTGAGTACCAGCCTGTACCCGTGATGCCGGCTGGCATGTGCCAGGACCTCTTATTCAATACCACCTTTACGAGAGCTTGCCAGGGGCTATTTTATGTCTCTGCTCCAAGGATTAGTTCTGGGGAACGATTGCCCAGTAGTTCTCACTACTCAATCTCCCGTAGACATGGAGCCTTTGGAATTCTTCCACGTGACTTATATGTAGAAACTGCTTGAGATGCATTTAGGAGTTTGTCCTTCACAATGTCACAGCCCTCTGGACAATGTGCATGTTCCACAGAAGAAGGAAGAGCATTACCCCTCCTACTACTTAGGAATGCCACACGGGGACTGAGAGATTCTCCGGCTAATTCTCCCATTATGTATATAACACTTTACAGTATACTTTACAGATGCTTTCACAGTCCTAATGTTGTATGATCCTCCCCAAAACGCTATGAGGATAACAGGAAAGGGATTGTTATATCCTCATTTCACCAGCGAAAACTGAGGCTCAGAGTCAGACTTGGAAACTAAGTTTCCTACTGCCAAACTGAGCAGCAAATCACACAAATGTACTTTTCAGGTTTCAGGGGATGGTCCTGGGCTTCGTTTATGTATAGGCATGTCAACAGGGTTTTTTGTTTATTTTTTAAGGATGTACTGGGAATTGAATCCAGGACCTTGTACATGGGAAGCAGGCGCCCAACCACTGAGCTACATCCGCTCCCCTGTCAATGGGCTTTTATACCTAAAAGGCTCAGGTGAGACAGCAACAATAACTCAATAGACATGTGTCAATATTGCTTTTAATAAAATATGCCCATATTCTGGATTGACGAAGTAGGAGGGCAAATGTAGAGAGACTTCGCCTTTGGCAAATTCAGCCATTGCACAAGCTACTCTAGATATGGTATTTGTTGGCAAAATATCCAGAAAATGGATGGATGTTGTCCCTCTTTATTTGGAAGAGAGAAATGAATTTCTCCTCTGCAGTAACTCCTGCCCTGGCTAGGATCTGGGGACTAAAATTAGCCCCCAGCTGGAGAGGTTCAGGGGCTTTTCCAGGATGTATCTCGATTTGACTCCTACCTTGAGTCCCAGCTCTGCAGACCTGAAACCACAGACTCCGTGTCTGTAAGGCAAATGTGCAGGAATTCCTGGGGCTCTGGAAAGCTCTCCACCTTGCCAGCTCCAACTAGTGGAGGATTTGGGCTGGATCTTGCCTGAGCCAGAGCGGGGGAGGGTAGAAAATCCATTCCCTTGGGCAGCCCTGAGCAGCTGCCTTACTAGTTGTTTGCTGGCAGTCGGCAGGTCCTTCCGAGGCAGGTGGGCATCTGGGAGAGTCTCGGCTTCCCTGTGTCCTGATGTCACAGCCCACCTAGAAACCCGGTCCGAGGGGCATGGGAACCATCAACACGCCAGATGCCTCTGAGACGATCCCTCATGGAGAGATTTGTCAGGTGGTTACTGATAAAGAAGACAGATGACTGACCACGTGAATCTGTGGTCCCCGGTAAGATCAACGGGTGCAGAAGAAGCAGGTGCAAGAGGGAAACAGACTGATGGCAGGGCCAGAACCACCGGTACCTGTGTCGACATCATCAGCCACCCACACGCCCCATCATTAACGTCACCCGCCTCTGCCGAGCAGAGCGTGCTATCTCCATTTCACAAATATTGAGAGAGAGGTCAAAAACCAAGAACAGAAACAAACAACTTGCCTCGTATTTTTAGCTCCAGAAGCCCCTGAAGGACAGAGCAATCGAAGAACTCTGGGTGAGACCCTTCGGCGGAAAGTGTGCTAGCAGATTCTGAAAAGCTTTTACTGTTTCTTGGAATTGTGAAAGAATGCCCGATGGTGGCTATTTCTAGCTGTGCTCCTACTCTTCTGTGAGGGGCCACCCCAGGGACCTTGGAGCTGCCAAGTGCCAATTACAAACCGACCAGGAGCGTTTTTCTTAATTTTAGGAAGAAGGGTTAAATAGCCAATACGAGAGCTACCGTGTGACCAAAACCTCGTGTTTTGCTCTCAGTTGGTGAAGCATCCACGATAAAACTCATTCTTGTTCTCTCTTCCCAGGCTCCAGGTTGTTCCTCCTGCTCATGGGGAAGAGGGTGGTAGGGGAGTGGGGGAGTCTAGCGGAATCTGTTTTCCAGAACTGCTTTCTGGATCAGAGACGATGACAGATGTGATCGTGTCTGTGAACTCAACATCATCCTACAAATGCTACTTATTAGTCGTAGGCATGCTTTGCTTATGTAAAAACTGGGGTGTCTTCCCTGAGCTCCCCAGGCTGGATGAAACTATTCTAGAATGCCCTGTGTTTTGTTCCACTGGAGCATTTTTCTCATTACTCTATCATTGTTGCCCCACTCGCGGGAAAGCAACATTCATGCTTGAAATCACTGGCCATGAGATGTGCTTAATAAAGATTGGCTGCAGGAATGTGCAGACGTGAAGAGACCCTCCTCTTTCTGCCTCTTGGTGTGAAGGGGGTTCTCATCAGATAGTCAGGGGAGATCCAACGGGATCTCCAGATTCACTGGAGAAGGCCCACCCAGGTCAACATGACTGTGGAGAAGGGACTCAAGCCTGCACGTTCCCTCACACACAAAGCACAGAGGAGGAGTTCCCTCTAGGGTCACCCGTTTTTCTGCTTCTGTCAGTCACTGGACTCTGTTTGAAATCCAGGTGAGCAGGTGAGCAGGGTAAGGCTGCTGGGAAGGAAGACAACGTGGTCAGGACTTAGGGGCATGGTGTGCTGGGGGTTGGAGGGGAGGGGTGACTGTTAAATTTGCAGTTCCCAGTGGCTCCGTGGGAATGATGGGGCAAAGGAAGAACGGGACCTGGGGAATTCCCCCCCCACCTAGCTGCCTCTCAGAGTCAATGCAGCCACCATTCCCAGGCGAGACCGGCTGGCCAGGGAGATCCAAACTGCAGAGAGTGGCTTTTATGTGGCTTGGGGCCACATTCCATGATTCTTTATGTAGAAGCAAATTGTCCTTTTCATGATTGTGTGGGCTGCGCTGAAATAGATGTGCATTCCTTGAGCCACTGCGGCAGCCAGAGCTGCCCAGGTGCTCGGCCTGAAGATCCGCCAAGTTTTAAACTTGATGCTAATAATTGAGAGTGGTCTGGGTGTTTCCATGCAGAGAGTTTTGTTTTGTTTTGAGCTAGGCCTTTAGAATATTGTAAATGGGAAGCACAAAGTAATCACGAAGGCCATTCGTGGGATATTCCATTATGAGAAAGACTCAGGACAAGGTCCTAGTGAGCATGAGCAGTGGGTGTTCACTGAGACATTAAAGGGCCCAGTCCTGAGTGTCGTCTCGGTGACGGGAATCTTACAACTCTTGCCAGAGGATAAACTCATCGGGCTGAATGGCTGCAGCTGTGTCGTTTGGAAATCTCAGCCTAGAGTCTCATATAAAGTTTGATGCAGGGAAGCGTGTTGGCTTATAAAGAATTGGGGTTTGCAGACAGAGTGAAGGACAAGCCGTACCCCTCCCTTGGGGCCCTCTTTGGTCTCCTGCCTTGGGGCCAGGGTGACAGCTCGATTCTGAGCTGCTGCAAGGACACTGAACAGGTGGATGGGTGCCTGCCTGTCCTGCTGGCTGCCCAGACTCAGGTGATCACAAGCCCCCTTCCCATTGCTCCTGCCTGAGTGCTCACCCACCAGTCACATCCCATGGCCCTCTCCCCATTTCCCTCCCTAGAGCCCAGTGCCCTCTGATGCCCACCTCCCCTGCATGCCCCCCAAGACAACTTGAAAAGAAGACATAAGCTTATTCTAAATACTGGATGACCTAAACAATAAGGCTTTATCTCGCCCTCCTGAAGGATGGGCAGGTTCACAGAATTCCCAGAGGAAAGTTGTTCCTCTTCTTTCCTCTTCCTTCTTCTTTTCATAATATCATTCGACTTGTTCTTTAGAGAACTACCATCCCTCCATTCTCTGCTGTCTCCGTAGGACTATAAGTCTGTCTCGGTAGGGTTTTTAATCAAGATGCCCTCTCTGCTCCTAGCCAAGGGAAGACCCCTGACCTAGTCAAAATCAGCCAGACTCTCTTTCCCAGGAACTTGGATTCTGCGCACAGCACTCCGAGGCAGAGGAGGGTTAGAGCTAATTCACCCCCAGCACTGTCCATGAGTTCCTGCAGCCTCCAGCCTCCATCCTCAGGGCTGCCCTGGATCTTGTTTTATTTCTGACCTGGTTGTGTATCTGTCCTGAGAATTAACTTATACCCTCGCAATAAATTCTTCTTTGTCCTTAAGCCAGTAAGGCTTAAGTAAGCCAGTAGATCTATTGCTGGCTATCCAAAAAATTGCCCCAATTAATAGAGTCCCAAAGAACTGAAAATCTTACACCAAAGGAGTAGTAATTCTGAGGCTGGGGGTTGGCGTCAGAATCATTGGCCTCTCTGGGCAGCTCTAAACCCAGCCTAGACATGGCGCATCCCCCATCAGCCCCAGTAAACTGAAGAGGAATCAAGGATAAACCTGGAAAGAATTTAAAACTTTGGGTTATAAGTGACCAAATCCTTTACTGACCTTGAATTGGCACAAACTGGGACCCTGCCTGAGCATCTTTCCCAACTAGTTCCTGAGTTTACTGATTTATAACTCAAAGGAGCTGGGCCAGAGGACCAGACCCTGCAAATCTATGATTTCATCACACTGGAGCTTTCATTCATTCAGGAACCACCACCCGGGCACCTTCTCTGTGCTAGGTCCTGGCTGGCAGAGATGCAGCCTCCACCCTTGAGTGACTTGATTAGATTGAACTTCCTGGGGCCACTGTAACAAAGTACCACCAACTGGGTGGCTTAAAAAGCAGAACTCTATTGCCCCTCAGTTCTGAAGGTCTGAAATGACGGTGTCAGCAGGGCCACGCTCCCCCTGAAGCCCGTGGAACGGAAGCCTCCCTGTCCTCTAGCTCCAGGTGTCGGCCGGACACCTTGACGGCCTTCGGCTTGTAGAAGGATCACTCCAGGTTCTGCCTCCTTCATCTTCACACGGCCTTCTCCCCTGTGTCTGTCTCTGTGTCCAAGCTTCCTCTTCCAATAAGGGCTCCAGGCAGACTGGATCAGGGCCCACCCTACTTCAGTTTGGCCTCACCTTAACACATCTAATCACAACTCCAAACACTATTTCCAAGCAAGGTCACATTCAGAGGTAGTGGGTGTTAGGGCTTGAATGCATCTTCCTGGAGGGACACAATTCAACCCACAACTGCCAGGCTGGAGGCAGAGAGACCGTAGGGTGGCATTTTCCTGGCAAAGAATAACCAGGGCTACAAGCCAAGGCCTTGGAGGCAGGAGGGACTTGAGTGACCAAGAGGCTAACATGGAGAGAGAAGCCCAAGGGACACAGTTTCCTGGCTTAGGTGACCATATGTCCCTGAGCTATTAAAGGGCCACCTGTTTTTCTCCTGGTGTAATGGGTGGCTGGGAGAGAATGGAGCCACTACGGCTCCGACATCTGTCCCTTTTTACTGTTTCTCAGGATGGATGCATTTCTCCTGCCCCCTCCAAGAAGAGCGGTCCCTCCCTGTTCTCGGAGAACTTGGAGAGCACACGGCAGACCTCCCTGAACCTGCTTTCTTCACTGTCCTCCTATGTCTCAAGACCGAGAGGGATGCACACAGCAGGAAGCTGCTTAGCAACTGCACGTAGCAAAGTGGGACTCCAAAATATTATTGTGGGCTTTTTTCCTCCCCTCTTTGTTTTACTGTTTTGTTTTCAGTCGATCGTGATGCAGTCATTGTTCCTGGGGCACCACAACACACTAACCGGTTCTGTAGGCCCCGGGATCTAAACTGCTGGAGCCCCGGCCGGCCTGGGCTCCTGGGGGCTGTGGGCAGGAGCCCCGAGAGGGTGCCTGCAGAGCCGACCACAGGGGAGCTGCAGGGGCTCTGAGGTGGGCAGCCCCCTCACGCGGCTCCTCGCTGGCTCCCAGGGCCTCCCTCGACCCTCCCTGCAGCCCTCTCCACCCTTCCCTCTGCTCGCCTCGCCTCCCAGGGTCCATGTCTCTCTCTTACCCATAACCCCCAGCTCCGTCTCTCTGAATACACATGTCTCTGTTTTCCCCATCTCTGTCTCTTTTTTGTCTCTCTCTGTCTCAGTAAGTTGCTGTCTCTGTCCTCTCTCTGTCTCTCTGATTTTTGTGTATCTATCTCTGTTTCTCATTCATTCTCTTTTTTGTCTCATTCGCTCTCTGTTCTCTCACTGACTCTCTGCTTCTTTCTATTATGTCTCCCTGTCTCTATAAGTTTCTGTCTTCTCTCACCTCTCTCTCTATCTCCCTCTCTTTCTCTGTCTCTGTTCCTCTGTGTCTCTCAGTTTCTTTCTGTTCCCCGCCTCTCTGTCTTCATTTCTCTGCTTCTCCCCCCTGCCCCTCCTCCTCCCCGTGCCCCCTCCCCGTTCCCTCTCCTCCTCCCTCTCTCTTCTTCCTCTCCAAACTCAGCAGCTTGGCCAGGTTCCCAGCTAAAATGGGCTCTGTTTCCCGGACAGCTAATATTGCACACTAAGGGTTAATTTTCCCCCCTCATCATCAACTTTCCTTCCATTTCAGATTCCCCAGGTCTGGCCCAAAGCACTTTCTAGCAAAGGGACCACGTGCTGTGGCAGGAGTCACCCAGCCACGCAGCCCCAGAGAGCGGCAAGGAGAGCAGAACTGACGGCGGCCGCAAGTGGCCGCGATTTCTCTGGCGGGGCTCCAGCCAGTCACAGCCAATTAATATGAAATCAATAGTCCAAATCGATGTTTTCAGAAGTTAGCTCAAAAAAATCCCTGAAGCTTAACCAGCCTGTGGCCTTTGCTATGAAATTGTTACCACACCACTTTCTTTTCTTTTGAAAGTCCAGATGGGCAGATAAATCCAAAGTGGATCAACCACATCTGTCAGTCCTCCACACAAATTACACCCCTCCCACCGCTTCCCCCTTCCCTCCCCAGCATGCAGCCGCACTCAGACCTGGGCTGAATTGATGTTTTATGCCGAGCTGTGTGTTTTGAGTTCCCCACTGTATTAACAGGAACGGTATCATGAACCCTCCAAGGGGAAGAGCTGGCAAGTTCTGAAATCTGCCTTTTCCAAAGGCGAGAATGGCCGCGGTGCAGGGGGCTGCTTTCTTCCAGCCAGCTGCCTTCCCCCGTGCACTGAACCAGTGGGAAGTAGACATCCCAGGAGCGGAGGTGGCTGTCTTCCATCTGCAAAGGCCCCTCTCGGCATCTGCCGTGTCTTCTAGTGCCATGCCCAGTTCAGCGATGAGGCTACTGCTGAAGTCCTTTCCGGAGAAGGGAGTGGGGAGAGCGGGAGGAGAGAAGCTAGAAGACTTCTAGGGATGAGACCCTTATGCAGAGAGTCCAGTGCCTCTGGACTCGGGGCAGCCTGCGGGGTTGTGAGCCAAGTCTCAAAAGTTAAGACCCGTATTCTAGGGTGTCGTCTAAATGGGTTCTTGCAATAAGGAGGACTCGAAGCAGATGCCAGAAATCCAAAAGTGTGGAAAGAAACAAATCAAGGAGGTTTGGGGATATGCTTAAGAAATCGATGCCAGTGCTGTATTTGGGGTGCTTCACGGGTGGGATGCACTGGGGAGTTAAAAGGCGAAGGACGTGTAGACATCCGTAGAGCCACATCAGGAGGCTTTCAAGCCCACATCCTCTCACTCTAAAGCTTTCCAAAGCTTTTTTATTTTTAATTTTTTTAAAAGAAAGCAGCCAGGTGAATGTATATTCTTTAAGGTTTGGAACACCTCTTGAAAGTTTACTTCCCCTTTAAGATTATTATGGAAAAGGTATAGGGAATGTTCCACTTTCTACGTGCTGGGACTCGGCATAAAAACTGAGGTTTCATGCACAAAAAAATCAAAACTGCAGAATTCCAGAGCTCAAAGCTATTTAGAGATGGGTGGATGCTTCCTCTTGGTTTGATAGGTGAGGAAACAGAGACCTGGAGATGGAGGATCGTATCCAAGCAGGTGTGGTGGCTGGTGGCCATGACCCACACTCCCCAATGCCAACATTGCAAGTTCATCTTGTGGTTGATGAACCAAAGAACCAAATGTACAGTCCTGGGGGAGTAGATAAACACTCCTCGGCTTTGAAGCAATGAAATGGGATGAAGGTTGGGAGATGCTAGACTTACAGAAAATCATCTTGGTTTTTGCATGGCTGTGTTAGCACAAGCCCCTGCTCTGGGCTGTCATGAGGCTCCAACACCCACCACCATACATGGTTTGATCCACAGCTTCTAGGAGCTTTGCACCCCCAGCTCCCTCATTGGCCTCCACCCTGGAGCATGAGGAGCTTGGCTGATAGGTGTAGCCCTGTGTCAGAGGGCTTGGCCTGACCTTGAAGTACGACAGTCATCGGGAATGAACTTGAGCCATTATCTGGCCAAACACCACACACATGCACACGGACCCACATGCACATGTGCATGCACACACACACACTTACATGCTTGTTACAGATTAGTCAATTGAATCCCAAAGAGAAATGGCTCATCCAAGAGCACACAGCCACGTGTGGCAGAGTTTTGGCTCAAGGTGGAGGCTTTGCAATGCCAAGGCACCTCTCCGTTTTCACAGTTTCTTTTGAGGAACACCCCTCTAGGTTACTGCTTCCAAGCCACATTTTACAGAAGCACATTCTTAGCGCCTGTGTAAATGTTAGATAAGATCAACAGAAGAGCAAGGCAGGTCTGGATCAGTTCCTGTGGCTGCAATGGAATGGAAGTTCAAAAATGTATTTTTATAAAATGTTAAATGCTAAAAGGCCAATATTCATTAAGGGCTTCTGAGAATCAGGTCCTGTTTTATAAGCACTTTGTGTACTGACTCATTTCATCCTCACAATCACCCCATGAGGTGGCTACTAGCATTTTCCAGTTCTATGGATAGGGAAACTGAGGCACATCAAGATGAGGTTACTTGCCTGACACCACACTCCCAGGAGGTACAGGGCTGGGAGCCAACTCAGGCATCAGGCTCCAGAGTCACATTTTAAGTGGTATGCTGGGCTGTCAAAAATATTTTGGTTTTCTGAAGAAATAGTTAGAATCAAAGAAAATTTGCTTTGTTGAAGAATATCTGCAAATCTCAAAACAGCCTTTTGCACGTAGCTTCCCACAAGCTCTTTCAGGGTAAAGTCTCTCGCTGGCTGGAGATGGGAGCCTCACAGAGAGGAAGTGACCTGGTAAGTACTGGGGTCAGGGTTTGAGCCCAGTCCACATTAAGGACGATTAATTTCATCTCCATTTTGTGTAGGGGGAAACTGAGGCCTGGGGTAGGTTAAGTGAGTTATATCGCCTTCTCTGTAGGGTGCCCACTCGGCACTTCCCACGGGGTGAGTACTGAACATGTATGAAGTCCTGCCGGGTCCTGTCTTTGGACTGAATGATTTGAGGCTATTCCTTTGCAGCAGATTGAATGATGAACCCCAATTTAGACATGTTCTTGATCTTGATCGGCACGTTGGTGAGCGTGGACCCAGAGTGGCCCAGATGAATGAAGGTGGGCCTTAATCCAGATCCCTGGAGTCCTTTGTAAGCATAATGAAATTCAGACATAGAGAGGGAGAGAAAGCCACGGGGAGAAGCTGGAAGTCAACAGAACCCGGAAGAGAAAAGAGAGGACATCGCCATATGATGGGAAGGTACCCTAGGATTCCGGCTAGCTACCCAGCTGGGAGGAAGCAAGCCTTCTAGCCTCCGAAACCATGAGCCAATAACCTCTTGCTGTGTAAGCCAAAACCTGACTGCAGCATCTGTCATAGCAGCCCTGGCAAACTCAGACATCCTTGGAGGGCTCTGGGCTCCCTACTGCACCCACAGAGGTGAGAGTGGATGTGCCACGAGCCTGACAGAGGTGAGAAGAGACCAGGAAGAGAGCGAGGGAGAGGCACAGAAGGCACAGGCAGAGGCTCTCTGCGAATTCAGGCCAGGTGTGACTTGTGGGTCCTTGATCTGGACAGCCTTGGGGAGAAGCCAAAACGTCCTCAACTCATTCCTGAGGGACATAGGTTTGCCACCAGTCAACTCAGATTCGAATGCTACGTCAGCCACTCTGGAGTCTTGCTTGCTTCATTTATAAAATAGGGTTGAAATAATACTGATCACGCCAAATTGTTGGGTGATGAAAGAAACTCATATTGTATATTCTTGTTGTTGACATATAGTGGGCCATCAAAATAGATTTTTTTCTTTTTCATTCTCTCTGTCAAACTCCTCCTTGATAGTGGTCTAGAGAAGGCATTGATGGGATCTAAAGTCCTTGCAAGAATTAAATGAAATTAAAAGCAATTTTGAATGCCTGCCTTGTATGACTGACTGTGAAGAGTAACTCTAGATGGATTCCACAGGAGGAGAGGACACTGGATAAGCAGAGAGAGCTGGCCATGGGTCCTATCTCTGCCAGTCCCCTCTCACCTGCTGTGTGACCCTACTCATAACCCCCCACCCCCCTCGGATCCTCAGATCACCTCCACATCGCCTCCAATGAGGCAGTGCGTGAGAGAGAGCTTTGTTAAATGCCGCTCAAGGCTGAATGGATTTTATCACTGATAGTGAAGAAATGGGAACCCATTAAGAAGAAAGACAAAGTGGGGTTTGCTGGTATCCTGGGGACACGTGCTCCCACATGGCCATATTGCTCCCACAGGGCCACAGTGCTCCACAGCCCTTTCCAAAATCGGCCAACTGTCTCACCTTGACTTTCCCGGAACTTGCATCCCTGAGCCTTCAGCATCCAGCCAGCCCATCCACATTCCCTAGACAAGCATAGAGATATTACATCACTGCGCTGACACCCAAAACCCAGTCACCAACTCAGGCATCATGACCTGAAACCCATTCTCCTTATCTTGTCTGCCAGCTCTTGGTATAGATCATAGCTGCTGAAATATGTATGCTCCAGATGTTTATCTCCTAATTAGGAGTTTCTCATGTGCCACTTTTGGTAACGTACTAGTCCATGCTAATCTTTTCTCTTCCCCAGGAGGATTTGCCAGGGCAGATTTGCTGCAAGGAGAAACAGAGCGTCTCTGGTGTGGTTTAATGGAGCAATTGTGTCCCAGTCACAGCGAGCAGCAGGTGCCAGACATATGCAAAGCAGTTTAGTTCTTCAGCCATCCATGGATGTCTATTCTGAGGTGAGTGGGGCGGAGTCCTCCCTTTGAGGGGCTCTCAGCTTCCAGGGAGGGGACACGGCAGACACATACAGCAATTGAGCATGCAAGGTGGCCATGTCCCAAAGCAGCTCCTTGGAGCAGGTTGTGAGTGCTCAGAGTGAGGAGGGAGGAGCTCCACCAGAGGCCTGGAGCTCAGTGAATGCGGGACGGTTTCTCTGGGCTTGTCACTTGTCAAGTTATTCATCAGACGTGAAGCAAAACTGCCTTCCTGGCATGTGACTGAAGCTTGGGGTGTGTGGGCAGAGTGGGGAGGAATGAAGCTGAAAAGGATGCTGGGGGCAGTTCCCAAAGAGCCTTGAAAGTCTGGCCAGGGAGTCTGGAGTTGATCTTGTAAACACCCAAGGAGAGCAGCCAGTGGAGGAACTTGACCAGAATTCTATTTGAGATAAATCATTTGCTGCAGCCTAGAAAACCGATGAGAGAAGGCTAAGGGAAGGAAGAAGGGAGAGAAGCTGTTGCTTCTTAAACTCCAGTTCAAGATGATGGTGGCCCGAATGGGGCAGTGCCATGGGAATGGGCATGTAAAACTAATCGGATGAGGGAACTGTCCAAGGGAGGTTGCAGGGAGAGGGGTGAGGCAGGTAGGAGAGCAGGGTGACTCCGATGTTTCTGGCTCAGATGACTTAGATATGGCCTATCACCTGAGGACTTCAGGAGGGGACACAAGTCTAAGTGAATAGATGGAAAAGGGTTGTAGGGAGATGAAGAGTGTTGATTTTGGAGGCACTGGGTCATCAGTGGGAAAGTTCCCCTCCCCTCACATATGCACTGGGTGGACTGTGAAATTTCAGGTACATAAGGAAAATCTCAGTTTTTTTTCTCTTCCCAAAAGCCTGGTCTGGCTGTCCACAACCACGTGGCCAGCATTCTCACCCACAGCTCCAGGCTTGCCCTCTACCAGACCTCCCCACATCCTCCTGAGGGTCGAGAGGGAGTTGCTTTCCAGTTCTGAACTTCTGATCTCAGAGCTCACCCTCCACCCCTCCCCCAGCACCCCCCTCATCCACCTCTTCCTCTCTGCTCTCCTCCTCCGTCTAGGGCCTTGCAGGGCTTGCTCAGGATGGGGGATTTCCCCCTCCCCAAGTCTCTTGTTCTGCCTGGACCCATGTCCAGGCGTGTGTTGGAGTTTGGAGATGGTGGGGAGGAGATGGATAGGAAAAGAGTAGCATCTCTCCATCCAGGTCCTCCCCTTCCCTTCCCTTCCCAATCCTGGTCACCCTCGCACCTATGTTTGCTCTTTTGCATCTTTTGGAAGAAGAACTTGTGGTCAGATGGCATGCCAAGGTGAAGCCTGTGGGGAGAGTGTGAGGATGGGTGATGGGCCTGGGTGATTCACAGGCCTTGAAATACTTGTCCTACTTTCAGGGGCAGCCCCACAGGAAGTCAGGAAGTCACAGCCAGTAGACCATCACCTGGCACACCTTCCCTGTCTGAATCCTCTCCATTTCTTGTTTCCATCTTCTTTTCCCTTCTTCTTCCTTCTTTGCTCAGTAAACATGAACAGAACCTCTGAGCCAAATATGGGTGAAAACCTGGGGACACAGTGATGAGTATGGCATGGACCATGCCCTCCAAGAACACTGGGTCTAGTAGCAGAAAAGCAAACCAACACTCATAGTTCCCCACATGAGACTCATGACTGTGGAAAGCCCAGAGAAGGGAACCAGCAATTTCAGAGCAGAACTACTCCCACGGAGGAAATGATCCTGGAGCCGAGACTTAGAGCATGAGCTCTCACGGGGACAAAGAGAGAAGGACATTCTAGGCAGAAGCATAGAGTATGAAAGACCATGCCCCGTTCCTTTTCTGCTTTCCCTTCCTCCTTCTCCATTTTCCCCTCTCCTTGCTTTCATTCTTTTATCCCAAGGAAATACTAGAGAAATACTTTGACTTTTCATATGCCGGCTCCTGTGCTACACCTTTTGCATGCATTATATTTACCTAATGCTACCTGTGAAGTGAGGACAACCTTATTCCCACTCTAGAGATGAGGGAAGCATGGCTCAGAAATTTTAAGTGACATCCTTAAAATCACGTGGCTAGAGGGTGGTGGAGCTGGAAATTGGACGACATGTCCTGTTCTCTTCCCCCCTGCGCCCCCCTCTATGAATACACCTCCTCCTAGACATTTTGTAAACTGGTAAGTATGTTTCTTATCTGTGTAGGTAACCATGGATTTCTTGTCTTCTTGCCTTTAGAAGAACAAAGGATGTGTGTGAATGGAGTAAGAAATGCACTAGTTAGGAAGCCAGGAGACCTGGCCATATTATCTTTCATTGGGGACCTGGAAAAGAGGAGGAGGAGGGGTCCTTGTCTTCTGCACCCCCTGCCCTACATAGCTTGGGGTTTCGTATGATACAGTGGAAGCCCGATGCTGCTTTGGCAGAGTTGCACAGGACCCCATGCTTGGTGCAATGCTCCGCTGTCACCATCTCAAAATTCTTAATAATTTTAACAAGAGGCGCCTCATTTTCATTTTGCACTGGGCCGTACATGCTGTGCAGCCAGTCCTTCCTGGGAAACCTGCCTTCCTGGCCAGGCTCGGATGAGGGTTCAAGGACACTCTCAGCCACCTCCCTTCAAGTGATCCCCCAATGGGGCTCGGCTGCAGCCTGATTACATCTTTGATCTGAGACACAGGCTAGTTCCTGGGTCCACACTGAGTAGTGGGATGATGGCGTCCAGCACCAGCCGTGATTACCCAAATCATTTCCTCCTGTGACCAGGACCCGGCTTAATACTTCCCAGGTACCAGGTGTTCCCCAAATAGCCGCATGTGGAAAGATTTGGGTGGCTCCATTCTCTTCTCTTTCGATAAAACAATTAGATCATTTAGGATATGAAAAGCTTTGAAATCATGAAAGTATTTTATTTGAAGTTTGGGGAAGAAAGGGCTTTGATGGTGAAAAGAAAGACAGCTATTTCCATTTTAAACAAAGAAACAGCAGGAGAGATTTCTGTAGAACTGTGATAGCTCAGACTCTATTGTCCTTAATATCGGTGAGGAACCCGGCCGACTCACTGTTCTAGTAAAGGAAGACTAGGCCCAGTAGGTGGAAGTTGCCAGAAGAAATCTTTGGGCAGGGTAATGAAGTGCTTCTAGCATTAGGGAGTTTCTGCAGGTAGAGTTAACCAACTCATCAGCATTTAATTGATTATAGTGACTCTGGGATATGGGGTTTTTCTAACCCGTGATTCTATAATTCTCCCTGTTTATACCTAAAAGCTGGGGTCACCAATTTTCTTTTTATATTTCTGCAGGAGAGAAATGTGGACTCCAACCTCTTGTATCAACTCTCTAGGGTAGAAGCAGGATGACTATTGATTACTTTAAATTACTGTCATGATGCCATGGTCCTAGCTGACAACCTTCTCAGGGAAGGAAGGAGGGCGGGAGGAACTGAGAGACAATGCAGAAACAAGCAATGCGGATCCTTTCAAGATGAGCAGAATCAGAGCGGGGGTTCTCCCAGGACAGGGGGTCCCCCAGTCTTAGCCACCCTGCTGCTGTGGAGCTGGCCAGCCTATGGGGTGTCCAGTTTCCCACAAAGAGCAGAGCTAACTGCATTAGCACACACCTGGCCAGGAGCCTGGGGAAAGGATGTTTGTGAAACACTAATAGATCTGTCTGTGACCCTTTAATATCACGGTGTTCTCAGCATTTCCTCAGGCATGAGCTGCATCCTGGAAACAAGCCGTGTACAGGTACATGGAGGCGCAGCTGGAAAGTGCCTGTGTTTATTCCGTTGGAAGCATGGAAAGGACAGGTCTGGGTGTCAGGAGGCTTGGGTTTCATCTTGGCTCTGACTTTACATACTTAAGTGGCTTTGCCCCAGTCCCTTCCCTTCCCAGGGCCTCAGTTTCACCTTCTTTAAAATGTGGGTAGTAACAGTCCTGCCTGATACCGTGGTCCTGAGGGCTGAGCTAGCAGTCACAAAATGCTTAGCAAAGTGCCTGAGCTGTTGCGAGCGCCATGTAAATATAGAACACGAAACACCTCACTAGTCTTTATACCAACCTTTTAAGATCGGCATCGACGTCACCATTTTACCCAAGAGGGCCGAGCTCAGGTAAATAAGTGATGTGACCCAGGCCACATAACCAGCCCCCGCCTCACTTTTCCCACTGCCACCAGGGCTGGATCAACTCTGAGGAGACTTCAATGCTGACCTTGGTGACTCCATCTTTATAATCTAACAGCTTCATTTGTACCTCCTGGATTTCATTTGTCCCTTGGTTCTGGTGGGCGCTAGGTAGAGGCAGAACAGGTTCACATCCAGGCAAACCCCTAGCTCTGTGGGTGATGTGCAAAGCCGTTGCCAGCATCAGCATCTTGCCCAGTGTTCAGTGTGGGCCCAGAGGCTCTGACCACACTGGCTATGAGACCCAGAGCTGCTGGAGCTCTTTTTTTTAAAATATATTTTAAATTTACTTTTAAAAGATACTTAGATTACATAAAATGTTACATTAAAAAACATAAGGGATTCCCATATGCCCCACTCCCCAGACCTCCCACTTTTCCCCACATTAACAACTTCTTTCATTAGTGTGGCACATTCTCTGCAACTGATGAACACACTTTGGAGCATTGCCACTAAGCGTGGACTATAGTTTACATTGTAGTTTACACTCTCTCCCACTCAATTCTGTAGGCTGTAGCAGGATATATAATGGCCTGTATCTGTTACCTCAATGTCATCCAGGTCAATTCCAAGTCCTGCAAATGCCCCCATATTGCACCTCTTTTTCCCTCTCCCTGACTTCAGCACCTCCAGTGGCCACTGTCTCCACATCAATGATATAATTTCTTCCATTGCTAGAATCACAAGAAGTCTATAGTAGAATACCAGTAAGTCCACTCTAGTCCATATTTTATTCCCCAAAGCTGAGGATTCTGGGATGGTGATGCCCACTCACCTCTAGTTGAGAGGGGACTTTGATCCCATAGGGCAGATGGATGGGACTGTCTTGCTTGCAGTTGTAGGCTCTCTCGTTTCCTTGGTGTGATGGTTGTCAATCCTCACCTCCTTGTTACTCGTCCTAGGTGAGTCCAATGAACTGGAGAGTAGGTGTTGCAATTCCACTGAGGCTCAGGGCCCAGCTGGCACATGGACAGCCCAGAGATTCAAGTCTCTTGAATGTACACCTACCAACTCCAGCACCAACTACAGGTTCAAATAGAAGGGACAGATGAGCCATGTGTAGAGAAGTCACATCTGAGTCCAACTCTGTCACACTTGGGAGCACAATCTCCAAAGTGCTGGAGCACCATGACATCAGTGATATCGTGCCTGGTTCTCCCAGCTCAGCAGCAATTCTGAATATGTTCCAGGGTAGGGCTGCCAAAATAAACATCTAGTCCCGTTTCTCCCCTCAGAGTCCCTAGGCAGGTCGATGACCTCAGCATCCTGCGGCTTCACAAGCTTGAACTGTCAGTGTTATCGTCCTCCCTCGTCCTCACATGTAATCGGTCACCTGGTCTGTCCAAAAGGAAAGTCTCATCAGGCTGCTTCAATCCCTAAATGAATCTCTACTAAACACAAGATAAGGTCTAAACTTAACATTCCAGGCCGTTTGGGTGCTAGTCGCTACCTAACTTCCTCTCTTCCTCTCCCCATTTTCCTCCCACGGCTTCCTGCCATTTGCCTCCATGGCAGCCAATCCTCCAGCCACAGAGAGCCACTAGCTGTGAAGTGGACACACAGGTCATTCTGTATGGAATGCCCCATCCTTCCCTTTTTTCTGTTATTATGGCTCAAGTACCCTGGAGTCCATACCCTACTGCTTTCTCAGGGACCTCATCTTTTCTCCATTTTCTTCCTTTTCTGTCTACGTGTTTCTTTTTATAAGTTCAAAACCAATCAAATCTTTTCCATTTTAATGAAACTTCCCAATACCCATGTTTCCCACTAGCTATCACCCTTCACAGCCAATAGTTTCAGTCTCTAATTGTCATCTCCTATTTTCTCCTCTATCCATTATAATCTGACTTCTGAGCTGTCCATTCTTCTGAAATCGCTCCTTGCCACGGCTTACCAAAATGATCTTCCTAAACCTAAAACGCACTCTCACAGCATTTTTAATTTGACCTCTCAAAGGTATTTGATGCTATTGATCTTCTCTGCCTTGACCCTGATGTTTGTTGGTTTCCCCCCTATCTCCCTGGTCACTTCTCAGTGTCTATTGCACTATTCTCTTCCTCTGCCTTCCCTTTAAATATCTTTTATCTCAAGATAACTCTATTAGTCAGGATGGGCTAAATTATGCTACGCTAACAAACAACTCTTAGAATCTCAGTGATGGGTAATTTTTGCTTGGGTGTCATGTCCAATGCAGGGTGGCAGCCAAGCAGAAACAAGAAACATGGAGAGTCATTCATGAATGCTAATCAACAAATCCCTAACATTGTCCTGGTTGGATTTCAGAATTGCTATGCTAACCTTTTGCACAGAGTGTCTATGGCAGTTGTCCTATACCTATCTTACCAATGTGGGTAGGGGGCAGATAATTTCTCTCTTTAGTTCACAGAGTTCAGATTGGGAGCAATACTTAAGGAAATACACCCAGGAAGTCTTATGGTCACCCAAACCTGATTTAGATGATGAGATTCTGGACTTGAGCTGATGCTTTAATAGTATGAGACTTTTGGGAGCGTTGGGGGGTTGAGTGTGTTTTGCATTAGGGAAGAACATGTTAACCACTGGAGACTAACGTCACAGTCAGCTTCCAATGACTTTAGCCTTCTGGCATCTTTGTGTAGTCCCCAACCACATGGGGAGAGGGCTGACCTGACAAACCAATAGGATAGATATGTCAGAAATGATGGAGTATGACTTTTAAGATTAAGTCATAGAAGATACAACAGCTTCTGTCTTGCTCTCTCTCTCGGGTCACTCACTCTCGAGGAAGCCAGATGTAATGACATAAAGACATCAAGCAGATGAACTAAGAGGCCCACATGGCAAGGAACTGAGGCCCCCTGCCAAGAGCCATGTGAGGGAGCCATGTTAGAGGCAGGTCTTCCAGCCCCAGTCAATCCTGCTGATGACTGAAGTTTTGTAGACTTCCTGAGTTGGGAACCTCCAGCTAAGCTGTTCTTGAATTCCTGAACATTAATTGTCTCATACAATTGTCTTAATTGTTCATTTTTAAGCCTTCAATATTTTGTCTAATCCTTGTTAACTTTTGTTGAAACCACTACAATTGATCCTCAATATGCCTCTTTTTTTTTCTTTTAACAAATCAATTTTATTGATACATATTAATAAAGCATACAATTCAACCAACCTGTACAATCAATGGTATTTGGTATAATCAATAGTTATGCATTCATCACTTCAATCATTGTTGGAGCATGTTCTTTATTTCAATAAAATAATAATGAACAAAAAACAGACAGACAAACAAGAAAATTCCTCCCCTCTCAGTCTCTCTCTGTTTCCCCTGATGTACATAACTGCTGTTCTTGCACAGTTATTAGTTTATTAAGCAGTTTTATTGAGATATATTCACATACCATATGATCTATCCAAAGTATATAATGAATGTCTTTTAGTATAATCACAATGTTGTGCATTCATCATCTCAAAAATTTTAGAACAATTTCATTACTCCAAAAAGAAAGACTCCACACCCCTTAGCATTCCTTCCTCAGCTCTACATAACCACTAATGAAATTTCATCTTTATAAATTGATTTATATTTACTTTTTATATAAACAGAATCATACAAATGTAGTGCTCTGCATCTGGTCTCCTTCACATAGTGTAATATTTTTTTGTCTGATATTAACATTTTGTAGTATTAACCTACGTTTGTTCAGCTTCAAAGAAAAACGGTCTTATATATGCAATTTTGCCCATATTTATATTTCACATAATATATTTATATTTCACACAATATGTTTAGTTTATAATAGGGCAATCATACAGTATTTGTCCTTATCTGTCTGGCTTGCATTATTCAACATAATGTCCTCCAGGTTCATCCATGTTGTCATATGCTTTACAACTTTATTTCTTCTAACTGCTACATAATATTCTATCATGTGTATACTCCACAATGTTTTTCCATTCATCAGTTGATGGACACCCGGATTTTTTCCAGCTTTTGGCTATCATGAATAATGCTGCTATGAACATCGGTGTGCAAATGTCTATTCGTGTCACTGCTCTCAGTTCTTCTGGGTATATACCTAGCAATGGTATTGCCGGGTCCCAAGGCAAGTCTATATTCAACTTCCTTAGGAACTGCCAAACAGTCCTCCACAGTGGCTGTACCATTTTACATTCCCACGAGCACTGATTAAGCATTCCTATCTCTCCAAATCCTCGCCAACATTTACAGTTTACCGACTTTTTAATAGCAGCCAGTCTAATAGGTATGAAATAATATCTCATTGTAGTCTTGATTTGCATTTCCCTTTGCAATTGCTAAGGGAATTTGAGTTTCTTCACCACTTATATTTTTTCTTTGGACAATTGTCTTTTCAAGTCTTTTGGTCATTTTTTAATAGGATATTTTGTCTTTTTATTGTTGAGTTTTATGATATCCTTATATGTCATGGATATTAAACCCTTGTCAGATATGTGATTGCCAAAGATTTTCTTCCATTGAGTTGGCTGCCTTTTCACCCTTTTGACAAAGTCCTTTGAGGTGCAAAAGGGTTGCATTTTGAAGATGTCCCATTTATCTAATTTTTCTTTTTTGTTCATGCTTTGGGTATAAGGTTTAAGAAACTACCACCTACCACAAGCTCTTATAGATGTTTTCCTACATTTTCTTCTAGGAGTTTTATGGCTATTGTTTTTATATTTAGGTCCTTGATCCATTTTGAGTTAATTTTTGTATAAGGTGTGAGATAGGGGTCTTCTTTCTTTCTTTTGGATATGGATATCCAGTTCCTCCAGCATGATCTGTTGAATAGACTGTTCTGGCCCAGCTGGTTGGGCTTAGCAGCCTTGTCAAAAATCACTTGACTGTAGATCTGAGGGTCTACTTCTGAGTTCTTATTTCCATTCCATTGGTCAATCTGTCTGTACTTATGCTAGTACCATGTTGTTTTTTCCCCTGTAGCTAAGTAATATGCTTTAAAGTCAGGAAGTGAGAGTCCTCCAACTTTGTTCTTCTTTTTAAAGACATTTTTTGGCTATTTGGGGCCCTTTACACTTCCAAATAAGTTTGATTATTGGCTTTTCGATTTCTGCAAAAAAGCTGTTGGGATATTTATTGGGATTGTGTTGAATCTGTAAATCAGTTTTGGTAGAATTGACAACTTAATGATATTTAGGCTTGCAATTCATGAACATGGAATGTCCTTCCATTTATTAAGTTTTCTTCAATTTCTTTTAGCAATGTTTTGTAGTTTTCTGAATACAGATCTTTTTTGTCCTTGGTAAAGTTTATTCCTAAATATTTGATTGTTTTAAGTTGCTACTATAAATGGAATTTTTTTTTTCTGATTTCCTCCTTAGATTGTGCATCAGTAGTGTGTAGAAATGCTATCTATTTTTGCATATTAATCTTGTATCTCACCACTTTGTTGAACTCATCTATTAATTCTAGTAGCTTTGTTTCAGATTTTTCAGGATTTTCTTGATATAGGATCATATCATCAGTGAATAGTGAGAGTTTTACTTCTTTCTTTCCTATTTGGGTGTCTTTTATTCTTTGTCTAGCCTAATTGCTCTAGCTAGAACTTCTAGCACAATTTTGGATAATAATGGTGACAGTGGGCATCCTTGTCTTGTTCCTGATCTCAATGGGAAAGCTTTCAGTCTTTCACCATTGAGTACAATGCTAGCTGTAGGTTTTTCATTTATGCACTTTACCATATTGAGAAAGCTTCCTTCTATAGAAATGGTACTCTATTTCATCAAATGCTTTTTCTGCATCACTAGAGAGGATCGTATGATTTTTCTTCTTCAGTTTATTGATGTGGTTTATTACACTAATTGATTTTCTTGTATTGAACCATGCTTGCATACCTGAGATAAAACCCAACTGATCATGGTGTATAATTCTTTTAATGTGCTTTTATATTGGGTTTGCAAGTATTTTGTTGGGGATTTTTGCATCTATATTCATTAGAGATATTGGTCTGTAATTTTCTTTTTTCATAGTACCTTTATCTGGTTTTGGTATTAGGGTGATGTTGGCTTCATAGAATAAGGTTAGTAGCATTCTTTCCTGTTTAATTTTTTGGAAGAGCTTGAGCAAAATCGGAATTAGGTGGTCTTTGAATGATTGGTAGAATTCACCTGTGAAGCCATCTAGTCCCGGGCTTTTCATCTTTGGGAGGTTTTTGATGACTGTTTCATTCTCTTCACTTGTGATTGGTTTGTTGAGGTCTTCTATTTCTTCTAGGGCCAGTGTAGCTGGTTCGTGTGTTTCTAGGAATGTGTCCATCGCGTCTACACTTTCTAGTTTTTTGGCATACAGTTGTTCATAGTGTTCTCTTATGATCTCTCTCATTTCTGTGGGGTCAGTGATAATGTCCCCCCTCTCATTTGTTATTTTATTTATTTGTGTCTTCTCTCTTTTCTTCTTTGTCAGTCTAGCTAAAGGTTGCCAATTTTGTTGATCTTCTCAAAGAACCAACTATTGGTTTTGTTAGTTCTCTCTATTGTTTTTCTATTCTCCAATTTCATTTATTTCTGCTTTGATCTTTACTATCTCTTTCCTTTGGCTTGGTTTGGGATTAGTTTGTTGTTCTTTTTCTAGTTCCTCCAGGTGTGCACTTAGGTCTTCAATTTTAGCTCTTTCTTTTTTTTTTAATGTAAGCATTGAGGGCTATAAATTTCCCTCTCAGCACTGCCTGTGCGATGTCCCATAGGTTTTGATACATTGTGTTCTCATTGTCACTCATCTCAAGATACTTGCTGAATTCTCTTGTAATTTCTTCTTTGATCCACTGATTATTTAATAATGTGTTGTTTAATCTCCATATATTTATGAATTTTCCCTTTTTCTGTCCATTATTGATCCTTAGCTTCATTCCGTTACGATCAGAGAAAGTGTTTTGTATAATTTCAATCTTCTTAAATTTATTGAGACTTGTCTTGTGACCCAACATGTACTGTATCTTGGAGAAGGTTCTGTGAACACTTGAAAAAATGTATATCCTGCTGTTTTGGGTTGCAGTGCTCTAATGGTATCTGCTAGGTCTAGTTCATTTATCATATTATTCAAGCTCTCTGTTTCTTTACTTATCCTCTGTCCAGATAGTCTATCCAATACTGAGAGTGGTGTATTGAAGTTTCCAACTATTATTGTAGAGACATCTATTTCTCTCTTCACCTTTGCCAGTGTGTGCCTCATGCATCTTGGGGCACTCAGGATAGGAGTATAAATATTTAGTGTAGTTATTTCTTCTTGCTGAATTGCCCCTTTTATTAATATATAATGATTTTCTTCATCCCTTATAACAGTTTTGTATTTGAAATCTATTTTGTCTGATATTAGTATCGCTACTCCAGCTCTTTTTTGGTTATTGTTTGTGTGGAATATCTTCTTCCAACTTTTCACTTTTAACCTGGTTGTGTCCTTATGTTTGAGGCGAGTCTCTTGTAGACAGCATATAGATGGCTCATATATTTTTTAATCCATTCTATCAATCTATGTCTTTTGATTGGGGAGCTCAATCCATTAACATTCAGTGTTATTACTATAAAGGCATTACTTCATCCATTTTGTCCTTCGACTCTTTGTTGTTATATCATTCTATTTTCTGTCTTCTTATACTTTAGTTTACCCTTCTTAATAATCTTCATTTCTAAACTCTTCTCTAAATCTCTCATCCTTGTTTCTTCCTTTCAGGCTGCAGTACCTGTCTCTCTTTAATGTCTCTTTAATGTCTCTCGCAAATCTTGTCTTGTGTTAACATATTCTATCAGTTTCTGTTTGTCTTTGAAGACTTTGAACTCACCCTCATTTCTGAAGGACAGCTTTGCCAGATACAGAATTCTTGGCTGGCAGTTTTTCTCTTTCAGTACCTTAAATACATCATACCACTTTCTTCTCTCCTCTGTGGTTTCTGATGAGAGGTCGGCACTTAATCTTATCAAGTTTCCCTTGTATGTGATGCTCTGCTTTCCTCTTACTGCTTTCAGAATCCTCTCTTTATCTCTGATATTTGTCATTCTGAATAGTAGGTTTCTAGGTGTAGGTCTATTTGGATTTATTCTCTTTGGGGTGCATTGTCCTTCTTGTATATTGATATTTATGTCTTTCATAAGGGTAGGAAAGTTTTCAGTCATTATTTCCTCAAATATTCTTTCTGCCCCTTTTCCTTTTCCTTCTCCTTCTGGGGCAGCGATAATGGGTATATTTTTTGTGTTTTGTGTCGTCATTCAGTTCCATTTTTTTCCATTCTCTTCTCTTTCTGTTCTCCTGTCTTTTCTACTTCAGATGTTCTGTCTTCGAAATCACTAATTCTGTATTTGAGCAATTCAAATCTGCTCTTATGTGCCTCTACTGTATTTTTAATCTCATCCATTGTGTCTTTCATTACCATAAAGTCTGTTACTTTTCTTTGAAGGCTTTCAAATTGCTCTTTATGCTCATCCAGTGTCTTCTTTTTTTTTTTTTTATATTTATTTATTTATTTCTCCCCCCTCCTCTTGTTTTGTGCTCACTGTCTGCTCTGTGTGTTCTTCTGTCTGTTTGTCTTCTCTTTAGGCAGCACTGGGAACTGCTCCTGGGACCTTCCAGAGTGGAGAGAGGCTGCTCAATCTATTTGCCACCTCAGCTCCCTGGTCTGCTGCATCTCTTACTGTATCTCCTTTGTGTCTCTTTTTGGTGTGTTATCTTGATGCGCCAGCTCTCCTTGCAGGCCAGCACTTCGTGTGGGCCAGCTTTCCATTTGGGCCAGCTTGCCACGTGGGCCAGCTTGCTTTTCACCAGGAGGCCTCAGGAATTGAACCCTGGACCTCCTATATGGTAGACAGGAGTCCAATTGCTTGAGCCACATCCTCTTCCCCCCAGTGTCTTCTTAATATCCTTTATCTCTTTAGTCATATTTTCTTTCAGTTCTTTAAACTGATTTAGGAGAGCTGCATGATTATCACTGATTAATTGTCTTAAATTCTGCATCTCTTCAGGATATTTGGTTTGTTTCTTTTGCTGGGCCGTCTCTTCCTGTTTCCTAGTATGGCTTGTAATTTTTTGCTGATGTCTAGGCATCTGAATATATTGGTGAATTTACTCTGATGGCCAATTTTTCTCTCTTGCCTATTATTATTATTTTTTCATAGTTCTTCTTTGATATTTGGTTCAACTTATTCTAAGTGTTTAAAATTGTCCAGCTTAAGTTATCAAAATTGTGCCAGAGACTCACTAATGGTATATAGATTCTCTCCCAGAAGTTAGACAACAGAAAGACCCAAGTGCAGTTTTTGTCCATGCAATTTCCAGACCCACCAGCAGATGGCACTCATTGGTGTACCCTTCCACAGAGGTGCATCCCTCTTGGTTTTCCTTTGTTTTGGTCTGGCCAGAGCCAAGATTCAAAGTGTGCTCCACAGGCCTAATTTACTGAAGAAAAGCCCCACAATTCCCCCTCCTTTTTCCCTTGTAAGAAGATGAACTTGAAGAATTTAGCACAGCCCTTCACATAGTAAGCAATTGGTCATTTGCCCAAGATCACACCAATGCTGAGTGGTAGATTTTTACCAAATTCTGCCAGATTTCAGAGCTCTCAGTTGCAATTTTCTTTCTAACTATTTTCCACTGCAGACCATAAACTCCACATGAATAAGAACCATGACTATTATATCCAGCTTTATCCTCAGAACTTGCCATTCAGTAGATATGAAGACAATTGTATTGAAAGAAATCTAGGGGAGTGAATGTAGCTCAGTGGTTGAGTGCCTGCTTCCTGTGTACAAGGTACTGGGTTCAATTCCCAGTACTTCCTAAAAAAAAACCCAAAAGGAATCTATTCCTCCCCCCTCACACACACACACACCCCAACTTTGTTCTGTATTGATTTGGCATACTCATTACTCAAAATAACTCTTTATTGAGGCATTAGTTAGAGAATGAGAAACACTACATATGAAAAGAATGTGTCTTCCTTGAAAAGACTTATTTTTCTGTTAACTTTCCCCCTTCAGTGTATAGTATATTTCCATCATGGGAAGACTGAAGATTTAATGGCAAGATCAAGCTTATTTTTAAGTCAGAAAGACCTGGATTCAAATCCAGTGTTTTCAACTGTATGGCCTTTGAAACCATACGGAACTCCCTGTTTTCTTAGTTTTCTCATCTATAAAATAAGAACGACCATACCTTCTGTATTAGTTATCTATTGCTGCATAACAAATTAACTAAAATATTAGCAGCTAAAAACAACAGACATTTATTATTTCACATAGTTTCTAAAAG